>JBBBDQ010029369.1:140000-170000 GCA_037127315.1 Ascarosepion bandense | reverse complement strand
GTTTCATCTGTTCAAGAGCTTTATCTTTGGCTTTCATTTTCATATTTTTTGCCGCAATAGTTGGTTCTTGGCTTCTGTTTTGCTTTTCTACAGAATCTACTAACTGTAAATCTTGTTTGTATTTACTGCCTTCTTTTATTATTGAATATTTTTTCTTTCTTTCTTCATGTTGCCTTACTAATTGTATCATCCAATCCTTTGTTGTTTCTATGTATGTTAGTAAGCCAATAGTTGTTGTCTTGTATGACAATTCCAGCTGAATAAGACCTCTTCCACCTTCTTTACGGGGTATGTATAGACGGTCTACATCAGCCTTTGGATGATGCATCTTATGCTTAGAAAGAAGCTTTCTTGTTTTAGCATCCATTCGCCTGTTGTCGTTTAGAGTCCAGTTTAAGATGTTAAAGCTATATTGGACAACTGGGATTGCAAGGCTTTAATGGACATAACTCTGTTCTGTGAATTTAATTCAGTTTTTAATATCATTCGTAGCCTTCTATAGTACTCTTTACGCACTATTTCTTTCATTTTGTTATGGTGAATGTTTTCGCTCTCATTTACACCTAGGTATTTATAAGCTACTTCTGGTTTCAATTCTTTTATTGTTACAGCAGGATCTAAGCTAATTGAGGATGTTTCTTGTATTGATCCACGTAAAACTGTAGCTTTAGCACATTTATTCAAATTAAATTTCATTCCAATGTCTTTGCTGAAGCATTTTACAGTTTGCAGAAGACCTTCCAGCTCATTATCATTCTTAGCATATAACTTCAAGTCATCCATGTAAAATAGATGGCTTATTTTCTTTTGTCCTATTTTATAACCACATTCTGTCTTATTAATTTGACTGGTTAGTGCTATTAATGATATGCAGAATAGTAAGGGAGATATAGAATCACCTTGAAATATACCTCTTTTGATGTTTATTTCATCAGACTTATAGGTTCCATTTATATGATTGAGGTAAAGGGTTGTTTTCCATATAGACATGCACTGTTTGATGAAATTGATGATGACGGGCGATATCTTGTATATATTTAAAGTCTTTAAAATCCAGTCATGTGGCACACTATCGAATGCCTTTCGATAGTCTATCCAGGCTGTACTAAGATTTTTCTTTGTACTGTAGCAGTTTTCCAGGATCATTTTGTTAATCAGCAATTGGTCTTTACAACCATAACAGCCACGTTTGCACCCTTTTTGTTCAAGCGGTATCATGTCATTTCTTTCTAAGAATAAATATGTCTGTTTTGTTAAAATAGATGTTAATAGTTTATATGTTGTCGGAAGACATGTAATTGGTCTGTAGTTTTTCGGGTTGTTTGTGTCACCATTCTTGGGTAGAAGAAATGTAATTCCTTTGGTCATCCATGCAGGAATTTTAATGGGATCGTCAACCATTTCTTGAAGTTCTTTGGCTAGTTTTTTATGTGCTGCATTTAAATAATATAGCCAAAAGTTAGGAATTTTATCTATACCTGGGAATTTCCAATTGTGTGCTTTTTTTAGTGCATATTTAACATCATCTTCTGTAATTCCAGCCCATGTCTGTTCGGGTTTATTTTTCATTCGTTCTATCTCTTGCGTAATCCAATGTACTTCCTTGCTAAGTTCTTTAGGGCAAGCCCATATCTTTTCCCAGAACTGTGTGACTTCTTCCATTCTGGGGGGGGGGGGGGTACTGTCACTTCAATTCTTTTTTTACCTATTTCCCTGTAAAATCTCTTTGTATCAGTCTGAAAAATCTTGTTTTGTCTGTAAAATCTTGCTCTTTTCTCATAGCGTCTTATTCTTTGAGCCTTCAGTTGGATTTTTTGCTTTATTTTTCTTTATTTGATAAGACTTCATTTTCATTCCTGATGTTATATTTTCTTTCGGCTCTTCTGCTTTTCCTAGTTCTTACATTTATTCCTCTACTCAGTTCATCCAGTATTGATTATTATTATTATTATTATTATTATTATTATTATTATTATTATCAGACTCAGGGGGTTGCTGAGTGTATGTGAAGAGGCTTAATAATTTTTTGAATACTTATAAAATCACACTAATATATCACATTTATTATTATTATTATTATTATTATTATTATTATCATACTCAAGGGGTTGCTGAGTGTGTGTGAAAAGGCTTAATAATTTTTTGAATGCTTATAAAATCACACTAATAAGAAACACGAAAAAGCATTCTTATTTTTAAAAGATCTTACACACTGGAACTTATTATTATTATGTCATTTTTCATTATGCTATCGATTTCTATCGATTTTCTGTTATCGATTTATATATTCATTATATTATCTATTTCTGCTATGGTCGCACTACCTACCAAGTCTGCAGGAAGACTTAAGGCATGTCATGGTATGTTGTTATGGCTCCATTTCATGCTTTTTTCTATCTCCTTAACATCTTTAAATACCAAAAAGTAAACACTTGCCTATTAATTGATATGGCTTGTCCAGCGGATTGTAACATAGCAACCAAGGAATTCAATAAACTATAAAAATATAAAAACCTAGAAATTGAAATAGAAAAAATGGAACAAAAAAAAAAAACATTCAAAGAATCCCTGGAAACTCCAGCTTAAGAGATATACAAAAAATTGTCTTGTTAAGTACTGCCCACATACTAACAAGACAATTTTGTGTATATCTCTTAAGCTGGGGTTTCCAGGGATTCTTTGAATGTGTGTTTTTTTGTTTTTTTGTTCCATTTTTTATCATTCCAAGTGCACCTACTATCACTGGCCCGATTCTTGTTTTCAATTTCCGCATTTTTCTATTTCAATTTCCAGGTCTTTATATTTTGATAGTTTATCGAATTCCTTGGTTGCTATGTTACAATCCGCTGGACAAGCCATATCAATTAATAGGCAAGTTTTCTCTTTCTGGTTTTTAACAATATTGTCCGGCCTATTTGCTTTAATTTTTCTGTCTGTGTAGATGGTGTAATCCCATAGAATGGTGACATCTTCTATTTCTGTAACCGGAGATGGGTGATGTTCATACCAGTGTTTGTTTGCATATTTTCCGTCGTGTTTGCACATTGCCCAATGTAAATATTGCCCAACTCTATATTATTATTATTATTATTATTATTATTATTATTATTTCATTTTTCATCATATTTCGATTTCTGCTATGGTCACACTACCAACCAATTCTGCGGGAAGACCTAAGGCAGGTCGAGGCGTGTTTTTATGGCTCCATTTCATATTATTATTATTATTATTACTATTATTATTATTATTATTATTATGTCATTTGTCATCATACTTCGATTTCTGCTATGGTCACACTACCAACCAAGTCTGCGGGAAGACCTAAGGCAGGTCGTGGCGTGTTGTTATGGCTCCATTTCATATTATTATTATTATTATTATTATTATTATTATTATTATGTCATTTTTCATCATATTTCGATTTCTGCTATGGTCACACTACCAACCAAGTCTGCGGGAAGACGTAAGGCAGGTCGAGGCGTGTTGTTATGGCTCCATTTCATATTATTATTATTATTATTATTATTACTATTATTATTATTATTATTATTATTATTATTATGTCATTTGTCATCATATTTCGATTTCTGCTATGGTCGCACTACCAACCAAGTCTGCGGGAAGACGTAAGGCAGGTCGTGGCGTGTTGTTATGGCTCCATTTCATATTATTATTATTATTATTATTATTATTATTATTATTATTATTATTATTATTGTTGTTGTTGTTGTTATTATTAGATGCAAGGGGTTACTTTGATTGAGAAAGCTTAATAATTTTTGAATACTTATAAAATTACATTAATAAAGAAACACATAAAAATCATGTATATTTTTAAAGGACGTTATACACCGGAACTTATTATTATTGTTGTTGTTGTTGTTGTTGTTGTTGTTGTTGTTATCAGACGCAAGGGGTTACTGAGTGTGAGTGAAGAGGAGAACGAGAAAAAGCATGAGTAAGTCGAGGGACAATAAAAGAATGGATATTTTGGAAGGCAGATGATAACGATTGATGTTGCATTTAATTCTTTGGAAACCAAACTTGACTATAAAACAAAAAGGCGGATAAAGGTCAGTAACTGTGAAATGCAATAGAAGAAAGTATTGGCATAGAACTTGCGGTTCTATTTCGCTATTTTAATCGTAAAATTATGAGACATTGCTACTAATCTAGGACTGCGCTTGAATTCATAAAGTTTGGATAGCAAAGAGGAAATCTCATCGGAACAATTGCAATAGAAATATTTATGAAAAAGGTGGAGGCAAACAACATGACGGCGGCGAAAATAGGACTGAAGAACGAGAGACCAGATCAGTACCGATAAAATTGCAGATTTTTTAAATTTTTATTTTATCAAGTATCACTGAATATTTAGCAGAATTACGCCTCCTTGGCCTTACACTTTCGGCGGACCTCAAATGGAATGACTATATCAAATCCATTGTCAAATCTGTTGCTATGAAAATCGGCTCTCTGTGCAGGGCCCGGAAGTTTTTCTCACCTGAATCTATTCTGCACATATACAAATTTACCATCCGCCCGTGTATTGAATATTGCTGCCATATCTGGTCGGGTGCCCCTGCTGCTCTCCTTGGGTTTTTGACAAAATACAAAGGAGGATCTGTAACGTGGTTGATACTGACTTGGCAGACCGGCTGCAACCACTCTCTCACCGGCGTGATGTGGCTTCCCTGTGCCTCTTCTACAAGTAATTCATGGCTTCTGCTCCGATGAGCTTAGATCACTGGTGCCGCCTAAGCACGAATTTACACGAGATACTAGATTGGCAACTAGGTCCCACCCTTTTACAGTTAAACAAATAAGATGTAACCGTAAATTCTACTCCAACAGCTTCTTTTCTCGCGATTCCCGCCTGTGGAACTCCCTTCCACAAGACTGCTTTCCCGACAGCTACAATCTCCAGGTGTTTAAATGTAGGGTCAATAGACACCTCCTATCACACTAACTCCCAATTATTCTCAGAACACTCTCATCTACCCAACCCTCATTCTCGGTATCCTTACCCGCCTATCACCCATCCTCTGACATTTCCTATATTTAATCATCCGTTTCTCCACTCTATGTAGCCCCCTGCGCAGTAGTGGCAGTGACATGCCTTGCTCGGGGTGAAACGCTTATAAAAAAAAAAAATTAATGCCTGGACGAATGGCGGACTTATAAATTTGTAAGATAAATTCTGAAGAGAGAAGGACACAGGAAATCAACCTGGTTAACAACAGACCCTATAAATTGATTTAATATAACATTTCATTTTCATGTATGCGGAAGAGGACAATTTTGATATCGTTATACTTTATTCGTAAACTGCTGGAAGAATTTCGTATAGAGAAAATTAGAGAAATAATAGTGGTGCAATACCAGATGACCTCAGCAAATCGATCTTCATAGCACTACCTAAGAAGCCAGAAGCAAACGTGTGCAAACTCCACAGAACCATAATTAATGAGCCATATAACAAAACTGATCGTTCGAATCCTGATGAATAGAGCCAGAGATAGGACAAGGACAGTGCGGATTCGTCAAAGACACTGGAACAAGGAATGCCATATATATTTTTTTTAATCGTATCACCCCGAGCAAGGCGGTAACACCACTGATGTGCAGGAGGCTACGTAATAGTGAAAAGATCGGAAAAGATAAAGCCGGAAACCACATCCTAAACAGGGAACAAGGCATGAGCTTCTTAAGCTGTTCAATAGACGTGGGTGGAGTGTGAACCGGGCGATAGATAGATCTATCTACTCCAATTGAAAAAAAACACAAAGTGAGGAGATTGGAAAAGAGAAAGCCGGAATTCACATTCTAAACAGGGAACAAGGCATGAGCTTCTTAAGCTGTTCAATAGACGTGGGTGGAGTGTGAACCGGGCGATAGATAGATCTATCTACTCCAATTGAAAAAAAACACAAAGTGAGGAGATTGGAAAAGAGAAAGCCGGAATTCACATCCTAAACAGGTTACAAGGGATGAGCCTCGTAACCTGTTCAATAGACGTGGGTGGAGTGTGAATAGGATGCTCTCTGAAAGGGCAATACAAATGAAGAAGGACTTATACCTGTGCTTTATTGATTATGCGAAGGCGTTGACAAAATACACCACAAAGAACTGATGGAGATGCTCGGCAGCCTTGACATATTTGGGAAAGACTTAAGAATAATCAAGAATCCTTACTGGCAGCAAACCGCCTCTATACGGACAGGTAATGAATTCAGCAGATATACAAAGATAGAAAGGGGCGTAAGACAAGGATGTGTCTTTTCACCGGATCTGTTCAACTTGTACAGCGAAAATATTTTGAGGACCCTAGAAGTTATGCCTGGATTTGTCATCGAAGGCCACAATTTAAACAACCTAAGATACGAAGATGATACAGTGTTGATAGCAGACACAGAAATGAAACTACGAGATCTCCTACAGAAGTTCGCTGAAGAGAGTGACAAGAAAGGACTACAAATAAACTGCAAGAAAACCGAATACATGGTCATCAGTAAAAAGGGCAGAACAATATGCCAAATACAAGTCAGGGTTACTAGAATCAAGCAGGCACAAAAATTTAAATACCTGGGAAGTGTTCTAACAGGAGACGGAAAGTGAGACACAGAGATCCGAAGGCGAATTGGCATGGCGAAGGAAGCATTCCAGAAGTTGAGTAAAGTATTAAGAAACAGGACAATTTCGCTAGAAACAAAGAGGGGAATACTGGATTGCTATATAATGTCAGTTCTTCAATATGGCAGTGAATGTTGGACAATATCATCAAAGATGAAGGAAAAACTTGAAGCAGCTGAAATGTAGTTCTACAGAAGGATGCTGCGAATATCATGGATCGAGCATGTGAGCAATGATGAGGTTCTAGAAATGATGGAAACAAAAAGGAAATTAATACTGAGCATCAGGAAGAGTCAACTGAAGTTCTTGGGACATGCAATGAGGAAGGAGAGCTTGGAGAACCTGATACTCACTGGCCAGATAGAAGGAAAAAGAGATAGAGGAAGGCAGCGGATAACATATTTGCAGGGTCTGGTCAGGTGGATGACGGAACGGAGGTTACGAGGTGTAACAGAAGCAAACATACGAAGAGCAACAAGGGATAGGGAGACGTGGAGAGCCATGATCGCCTACGTCCTGAAGTGACAGGGCACATAGAAAAAGAAGAAGGTATTGAGTATAAATAGATAAGTTCATGTGTGTGGGGTTGGGTTTTTTCACACTCGCACGTTACGTTTCTCTGGGGCCTTCTTTTTCTGTGAGGAATTTGAAATTGTTTTTTCGGATCATCTTGATTTTTTTATTGCATTAGGGATACTATTAGAATTTGGTGTGTGTGTGTGTGTGTGTGTGTGTGTGTGTGTGTGTGTGTGTGTGTGTGTGTGTGTTAGAGAGAGAGACAGACAGACAGAGAGAGAGAATGAGAGAGAAAGCGAGCCTTTTTTCGAATTTTGTGTCTGTGTGTGTTAGAGACTTTTCATGTTGTTTTATTGTGGGAAGAGTTGCATTTTTATAACTATATATATATATATATATATATATATATATATATATATATATATATTTTAATTCAGATACTTCAATCCAAGGGAAAAAAAGCAGGAAGGTAAATTCCAAAAAACCGGATCCTAATTAATATTAAAAATTTTATTTTAATATTAAAAAAATGATACAGGAAGAGAGCTCCATGTAATAAAATATTACAGAGCAAATATATATTAAAAAAGGATTAATTCAAAGATGTTGAATGGCCATTTCGATATGAAGATCCCCACGGGGGACAACACATCACCTCAGCAACAGAAAAATCCTTTCAGAAACTGGAGAAAAATTAGTCTACTTTTCCTTTTTAAATAGATTGCAAAGAAATTAAAAAATAAAAAAATAAAATAAAATAAAAAGAAAAATAAAGGGAAAGAAAAAGAAAAAGAAAAAGAAAACGAAAAAGAAAAACAAAAAGATAGAATAAAATCAAATAAATAAGAAAAGAAAAAATTGACGTCAACATCTTTGAATTAATCCTTTTTTAATATATATATATATATATATATATATAAACTTATTTATAAATGGAACTTTGTCTGTCTGTGTGTCTGTGTGTGTGTCTATGTGTGTGTCCGTTACCTATAGACCCCGAAACGTCTGAACCGATTTTCTTGAAAATTTACACAGTTGTACTATAAGCGTCTGCGAGTGTTCTTAGCTAGATTTTGTGTCGATGTATTCCCGATGAATATCGAAAATCGATAATCGAAAAAATCGGGTTATAGAAGGAGTGGTCCGATTTTAATCAAATTTGATACACTCATAGACAAAGACAAAAGATACGATATTCAGAAGTTTCAAGGTTGCAGTTCTTACAATAGTGCAGAAAATCGATAATATATATATATAAAGGCAAGATGTTTGTGTGTGTGTCTGTTTATCTCCCTGTATGTCTGTATTTTTTCAGCCCTTTTATTTTAGATTTTGCTTTGGGTTTGGCTCTAAGTCGGTATAATTGTAGTTCTTAGTCTCAGCCATGATCCTATTTACTCAGAGGACTTATTTAGCCTTTAAAATTCAGTTCACGACGAAAAAAGCGTATTTGATATCGATACCAGGAAATCAAAATTTGACTTACACCCATTCATCTTTCTTTCAGTCTACGGTTTCGCTTTAACTGGAAACATATATTACTTTTTAGTCTTTTGTACCAACGTCCAAAGAGTCTGAGCTCCAGGACAATGGATTAGTTTTAAAGCTTTCATTACACCCGAGCAATGGCGGGCTATTCTGCTAGTATATATATATATATATATATATATATATATATATATATATATATATATATGAGTATTTGATACAAGTTTAATTTGACTGATAAAATTAATTATTTTATTTGATTTTTCTTATGTTTCTGTTACCACGCGGAACATATTTGAGAAATTACAATATATTCAAATAAATGTTTATATGAACACAAAAACGAAATGAAAACAATAGCAAATTCCGCTGCTAACAAGGTCGGTTCTCTGTGTAGGGCCAGGAATTTTTTTCCCCTGAAGCAATCCTGCACATATATAAATCTACCATCCGCCCGTGCATTACATACTGCTGCCATATCTGGTCGGGAGCTCCTGCTATCCACCTAGGGGTCCTTGACAAAATCCAACGGAGAATCTGTAATGTGATCGATCCTGACTTAGCACCTCAGATACAGTCAGTTTCTCACTGGCGAAATGTGGCTTCCCTGTGTCTCTTGTACAAAATTTTTCTGCTTCGATGAACTTAGCTCACTGGTGCCCCCTATATATGAATTTACTCGAGCAACAAGATTAGCAGATAGGTCCTACCCTTTTACTGTGAAACCAACAAGATATAAACACAAATTCTACTCCATCAGCTTCTTTTCTCGCACTTCCCGCCTGTAAAATTCCTTTCCGTTTACTTACTTCCCCGAAAGCTAAATCTCCAAGAATTAAATGTAAAGTCAACAGTCATCTTCTATCTCACTAACCTGCATCCTCTCTATCATGCTTCTTTCTCTGTCCACTCCACTCTCATCAGTATTCTCAACCTTCTCTTACCCACTTCCTGACACCCGCTAAAACTTGTCTCTCTTTCTCATAACTTTTCTCCTATGTAACCCTCTGCAAAACAGTGGCAGTAAAATGCCTTGATTGGGGCGATATGATTATAAGAAAAAAATTTTCTATACTATTATTATGTGGATATAAAGTGGGGGATCAATTCTACATCACAATCATTATATAAACTGATCCTTCACTTTATAGCTACAGTCATCTTTCTCTTACCCACTTCCTGACACCCCCTATAACCTGTCCCTCTTTCTCATAACTTTCCTCCTATGTAAACCTCTGCAAAACAGTGGCAGTAAAATGACTTGATTGGGGCGATATGATTTTAAGAAAAATATTTTCTATACTATTATAAGGTGGATATATAGTGTGGGATCAATTCTGCATCACAATCCATATATAAACTGATCCCTCATTTTATGGTCACGGTCATCCTTATCTTATCCACTTTCTGGTACCCCCTATAACCTGTCACTCTTTCTCATAACTTTCCTCCCATGTAACCCCCCTGCGCACCAGTGGTAGTATAACTGCCTTGCTTGCGGTAATACGATTATAAAAAGAACAAATCTAGAAAGCAATAGTGTGCTTATTAATACGAGTTGAAATTAATGCACGAAATATTTAACAACTTTAGCAACACTGTTTCATTGTCGGACTGTAAACTTTTCAGCTCACTCCCGTACCTGGAAATAAACAATAGAGTCATGCATAAGTAGAGTTGGATTTTTTTTTAATCATTTCACCCCAAGCAAGGCATTCCACTGCCACTATTGCGCATGGGGTTACATAGGGGAAGGTGAAGAGAAAGAGTGGTTAGATATAGGAAATATCAGAAGGAAGGTGATAGATGGGTAAGGATACTGAGGCTGGGGGTTGGGTAGATGGGAAGAGTCTTTGAAAGATGGTTAGTGTGTTAGGAGGTGTTTATTGACCTTACATTTAAACTCCTGGAGATTGTAGCCGTCGGGGAAGCAATCATGCGGAAGGGAATTCCACAGTCGAAAAGTGCGAGAAAAGAAACTGTTGGAGTAGAAATTGCGGTTGCATTTTATCGGTTTCACTGTAAAAGGGTGGGACCTAGTTGCTAATCTAGTAGAAAGATGTATTTCATTTGTTTTTTCAATAAATAAAAGATTTCACAGTTCTAGCGTCATATCTTTATAACCCGCCTATGCATCATTCAACTCACCATCATACATGCAAAAGAAACAATTTAATGCATTCATGATTTTACAGTTCCTACATAGTCAGTTTATGAACTTTCCTGCTCATCTTTGCATCTACCCCTGGTAAGCCAGAACATTTTTTCAACGTACCCCTTTGTTTTGAAAATGTGTCTGAAAATGGGAAAAATTGTTGAATAATCAGCCAGCACTTTACATTCGTTTTAAACCCCGCTCATGATGTGATTATCTCCGAGGTTTTAACGATACCAAGACAATTTCCAGCAAATTTGTTGTGTGGCTGGAAGAGTAAGGCGTGGTGATTCTTGACGAAAAAATCCTGCACGACATTAAAAAAAAAAAGGTCTGTCTACAAATTTGAAATCGCTGGTTGTGTTCCCGGTTGTGATAGAATTCTTTATTTTCATTCAATCGATCACTAGTCTTTTGATTGCAGTTAAAGGCCATATAAGATATATTAACCCTCTAGGGCCATTCGTATCATATTTGATACAGTATTTCCCTATAAGGAAACATTTGGTATTTCCCTATAAGGAAACATTTGGTATTCATTGACTGAGCAGTCAGTACTGCTTTCATTTGAAATTTATAAAATATTTATCTTAAAAAATTTTTCAGGAAAATATTTCTTTCAAGGCTTGTTTTCATTTTATTATATTATTAAGTAGTAATTAGTGGGGGATCAGTTTATTACTTCATGACAATAGAAAACCGATCACCCACTTTATGCCCAGTGGAAGCCTTAACCCTCTAGGGCCATTCGTATCATATTTGATACAGTATTTCCCTATAAGGAAACATTTGGTATTTCTCTATAAGGAAACATTTGGTATTCATTGACTGAGCAGTCAGTACTGCTTTCATTTGAAATTTATAAAATATTTCTCTTAAAAAATTTTTCAGGAAAATATTTCTTTCAAGGCTTGTTTTCATACTGTATCAAATATGATACGAATGGCCCTAGAGGGTTAATAATATAATATGATTAAGGCTTCTACTTGTCATAAAGTGGGGGATCAGTTCTATATTGTTATGAAGTAATAAACAGATCCCCCACTAATTACTACTTAAGCCTCTAGGGCCATTCGTATCATATTTGATACAGTATTTCCCTATAAGGAAACATTTGGTATTTCCCTATAAGGAAACATTTGGTATTCATTGACTGAGCAGTCAGTACTGCTTTCATTTGAAATTTATAAAATATTTCTCTTAAAAAATTTTTCAGGAAAATATTTCTTTCAAGGCTTGTTTTCATACTGTATCAAATATGATACGAATGGCCCTAGAGGGTTAATAATATAATATGATTAAGGCTTCTACTTGTCATAAAGTGGGGGATCAGTTCTATATTGTTATGAAGTAATAAACAGATCCCCCACTAATTACTACTTAATAATATAATATGATTAAGGCTTCTATTTGTCATAAAGTGGGGGATCAGTTCTATATTGTTATGAAGTAATAAACAGATCCCCCACTAATATGATACGAATGGCCCTAGAGGGTTAATGTTCAACTAACGGACGGTTTTTCCGAGTGTAACTTTCTTTCAGTGGCTTACCAGCAAAATCTTAAACGTTGGTTTGTCTTACTCAGTCAAATAATTGTTATGGCAGCCTCCTACAAGGAATGGAATCTTCCTCTTGTTATATATGATTCCCTCCGTGACTTCCGGAAAGCAGTTGACAGCAGTTAACTGCCTTGCGCATTGTCGATTTCTCAGCTTTCCGGTGGAGAGTAATAACGCAGTCGAGGCTCCACCGAAGGGTAGAGTCTCGGCAGGGGAAAATGAGACAGAAATTTTTGCCTGGGCTATATGGTCTGGATTGCCCACATTAAAACGGCCTTGTGCTACATTTCTTCTTAAGTAGAGAGGCAATTAAATACCACAGTTGACAACAGTTAACGATAGCTAGTTCGCAGTTAAAGCCGGCTACTAGTCAGGCAATAAGCAGCGTAATTGTACCGTTAGGACTTACTTATTTCTAGTTACTTATTACTAACACTTATTGTATCTATGTTTGTGTTATACTAATACACTGTTTTGAACGTAATTCCTGTGTTCCGTGTCTTACTTCCGACCAAACCGGTTACTACAATTTTTGATTGAAGTTTCGCCACAACTCTACAACAAATTGGCGACGAAGATCCACAACAATAATGTCTTCAAATGAATTTCAACGTTAAGATATTGTGTCTGTAGTAATATGGAACCACTTTTTAAAATAGTAAAACAAAAATTATATTGGGGTATAATTGCACATAATAATGATTGTAGTAGATCACTGGTGCCGCCTAAGCACGAATTTACACGAGATACTAGATTAGCAACTAGGTCCCACCCTTTTACAGTTAAACAAATAAGATGTAACCGTAAATTCTAATCCAACAGCTTCTTTTCTCGCGCTTCCCGCCTGTGGAACTCCCTTCCACAAGTCTGCTTTCCCGACAGCTACAATCTCCAGGTGTTTAAATGTAGGGTCAATAGACACCTCCTATCACACTAACTCCCAACTATTCTCACAACACTCTCATCTACCCAACCCTCATTCTCGGTATCCTCACCCGCCTATCACCCACCCTCTGTTATTTCCTATATTTAATCAGCCTTTCTCCACTCTACGTAGCCCCCTGCACAGTAGTGGCAGTGACATGCCTTGCTCGGGGTGAAACGCTTATAAAAAAAAAAAAAAAATTAAACAATAAAACAACTCAAACCTTCAAGCCATGGTATTTACATAGTAGCAACACATCCACATTTGCTCCGTATTCCATTCCCTTGAACACCTTTTTCTCACAGACTTTTGTGGAACCGACTCTCACGAGGATGCTTCCCCGATCACTACAATCTTAATCCGTTCACATCTAGAGTTAACCGTTATCTTTTCCTCCTACCATATAACTTTTCTTTAACGTAACCAACTACCTTGAGTGCCCTCGGGCCTTGTGCAGGATGAACCTTACTGTAATATATATATAATCTGGCAGATATTTTCCTTCCTCTTTTTTACTTTTCCTTTACCCTTTTTATCTCTTTTCTCTCTTAATCTCCTCCTTTTCCTTTTTTCTTTCCTATTTTCTTTTCGTGACATTTATTTCCATTGTCTTTGCCAACACGCACACCCAAACAAATATTTGTATTTTTCATAAAAATACAAACATTTTCAATCCATGAAATGGCCATATGATCTTGTAAAATTTGAATGTTGATGTGCTGTGATACAACCAAACATATATATAGTCATCCGTAGACAGATCTATCTTTACGGCAAAGAGAAAGAACAGACGACTCCATCCCCGTGCGAGCCAAGTGGGGAACAAGATCGAGTCTAAAACTAGTTCATGGATCAGTAACACTTGGAGCGGGAGAAAAAATGCTCAGTTCCCCTCGGGATTTCCCTAGCCGTGGATATCTCAGCTATTAGCTAATGACTCGACTCATTAAAGAGCAGCTAAAGAGGGTAACTGTCTGGTTTAGCGCCCCATTAACGTCGTGCGCATAATATTAATTTAATTCTCTAAACTGGACCGGGTAAGTAGTTTTAAATTTGTTAGTTCATAGAAGAATGACTTTCAGTCTTTTGATAATTCTTCAATCACACGACATTAATTCATCTTGTAAATATAATTATTTGGGAGAACTTACCACTTCAATATGCGTCATATATATATATATATATATATATATATATATATATATATATATTAGCAACACAGCTTTGCGGTTATTTTTTGTTACCACATTTCACACCCCTGAAGATGATCTCGGAAGGAGATTGAAAGTACTTGGGAACATCGTGAAATGAATAAAATCATCTGTCAAAGTTACAGCTCATCTCTTATATCTTTCAATTATGATACTTGAAAGATTATCCATGACTATAAACAGATTTTATTAAAAATAAGCAAACACAATATTTGCAACTTATTTAATCTGACATGTCTAAATGAAAGTTTACTGCCTAAATACATCTCTATCCGTATATATATATATATATATATATATATATATATATATGTACAGTGGTAGGATAACTCTCTAAGAGAGCTCTAAATATATATGTATATAAATAGATATATAGAGCAAATATAAGAAAAAATTAAGGTAGACACGTTATTTCATGGTAAATCGGATTTACCATAAAATAATGTGTATCTGCCTTAATATTTCTTGAAAGTATACACAGTTGTACTATAAGCGGCTGCGAGTGTTCTTAGCTAGGTTTTGTGTCGAGGTAACCCCGATAAATATCGAAAATCGATAATCGAAAAAGTCGGGTTACAGAAAGAGTGGTCCGATTTTCATCAAATTTGATACACTCATAAACAAAGACATAAGAAACGATATTCAGAAGTTTCAAGGTTGCAGTTCTTACAATAGTGCAGAAAATCAAATATATATATATATATATATATATATATATATAAAGCAAGATGCTTGTGTGTGTGTCTGTTTATCTGCTTGTATGTTTATATTTTTTTCAGCCCTTTTATTTTAGTTTTTGCTTCGGATTTGGCTCTAAGTAGGTATAATTGTAGTTCTTAGTCTCAGCCATGATACCATTTACTCAGAGGACTTATTTAGCCTTCAAAATTCAGTTTACGACGAAAAAAACTTATTTGATATCGATACCAGGAAATCAAAATTTGACTTACATCCATTCATTTTTCTTTCAGTCTACGGTTTCGCTTTAACTGGAAACAACTATTGCTTATTAGTCTTTCGTACCAACGTCCAAAGAGTCTGAGCTCCAGGACCATGGATTAGTTTTAAAGTTTTCATTACACCCGAGCAACATTTAAGTCATTTAAGTTATTAACAATAAAGAGAATTAAATTGAAAATTCTATGTTTACTGTGTGTTAATATTTACTCTTTGATAATGGCTTATGTGAGCCGAAAGCTTAGACCCGATTAAAAAATCAACAATTACTGTGATTTTTTGTTGTCTTTCAACGATATCACCATCAAGTATATCAGACGGTATGAACGGATCCTACACAAAATTAATAGACAAAACTTGTCTATATTATTCAATGAAACCTGCATTAATGAAAAAATGCTGCCAAAATACACACAATTTAAATATATATATATATATATACGTGTGTGTGTGTGTATTTTCTTATTTCTAAGATATTACCAAACCTTTTCCTCTGATATATTATGGATATATATATATATATATATATAAGTATCGGTAAAAAATAATCTGGTAATAAACTGATCAAACGGAGAGCTTGATGAAAATATAAATTTACAGAGAAAAATTTATTCCACTTATAAATTCAATTTATTTCATTTAAATAATAACCATTCCAACAAGATTTCAAAACCCCGTTGAAATGGTTATTCTTCAAATTAAATAAATTTAATTTATATATATATATATATATATATATATAAAGCGGATCATCTGAGAATTCGACAAAAAAGATTTAAAACATATGTTCAGATTTTTTTTTACTACTGATTCCGTTATATTTTGTATCTATTTCTTCTTTTTTTTTATTTTGGTTGCTTGTTTCTTTATTTTTTACTAAATAAATGCGAATTTAGACAGATACCGTGTAAAACCCTTGGGGAAGTCTGATAAAGTTTTACGACTGACGTCAAAGTCCAAATTAGAAGAGCTTGTTACTTTAATACGTCATTAGATTCGTGGAGTTTATACATAAACAAACTGGAAGCTGACACCAAGAACTTTACAGAATCTTTTTCTATGTACCGTGTACATTCAGGGTGTTCGCGACTATGACTCTCCCCAAGTTCCTATTTGTTTGTATCACTTAATAAAGTTTGCCTTTTTTGCTGTCTCTTAATCGCTGTTCTGTCATGCATTTATACAAACTCGTAAACTAGGATATACGCTGTTTTCCGCTGTCACTCTTGCCTTCAATATGCACTGTTTGTTTCATATTTTCTAAGCCTTCTTTCCTCATTATTTTACACTGAAATTTCAGCTATCTTTTTTTTTTGTTTTCTAATTGTTGTTTATTATAATTTTCTTTAAAAATAGGTGTTGTTCATATGCTAAGTTGATAGGATGGACCCTCGAGAGATCCGTTGCCAGGTACGAAAACTGTGCGATCGACGAGTGAATTATTATCATCAAAGCAACTGCGCTTAAATTCTTAAATCTTTGCTGCCAATAAAATTGGTATACAAGGAAGCGGAGATGGTGAAGCACCTTAAGTAAAGGGAGTAAAGAATAAGGACCTCGCGGTTTTGCAGCTGATGGCGTTCCCTGAATGGCGTGCATCTAGTTTCATGATCGTAACCCATCCATAAGGACGTACTATAAACAAGCTTGAAATTCAGTGTATGTCAGTTCGCCGAAGTGTAAACAACTTTGGTTTTCATAGAGTTAAACATGTTGGATTTCGTACCAAAGGGAGTCTATTTGCGGAGAAATTTACTGCACTACTTTATTCAAAAGAAATCCACAGCTGAATCACGCAGAATTCTTGTTTAGATTTACGGCAACCATGCTCCGTGATAAACAACATGTAGATGTTGGTTTAGACTCTTTAAAAATAATGATTTTGGTGTTGAAGATGGAGAACGATGTAGCACACCGAAAAATCAAAACACAAATAATTAAAGGCAATACTTCACTAAGACTCATGTCAGGCGCAAACTGAACTTACAGAATCATTAGAAGTCTATCGCACAACAGTTTCGAAACATTTGAAAGTATTAGAAATGATTCCAATGCAAGGACATAGGGTGCCGTAGGAGGTGAAGCCGAGAAACGTCGAACGGCGTCTTGTCACGTGTGAACAGTTGCTTCAACAGCAGTTAAGGAATGGTTTTTGCATTGTATCGTGATCGGTGACGTAAAATGGATACACTACAATAAGCCTAAGCGCAGAAACTCGTGGAGGTAAGCCCGGCCATGGATTAACTTCATGCATAAGTAAATAATGTCAGCCCCATCGAACAATTAGTTTAATGAGCCACATAACAAAACTCATCATCTGGATTCTGATGAACAGAGCGCACAGCAGAATCGGCCCAGAAGCAGGACAGGAACAATGTGAATTCGTTAAAGATACCGGAACGAGGAATGTAATATTTATGCTCAGAATGCTATCTGAACGAGCAATACAACTGCAGAAGGACCTTCATTTGTGCTTTATACACTACGCAAAATACGACACAAGGACTTGATAGAGATGCTCGACAAGCTCGACATTTTCGGAAAAGATGTTAGGATAATCAAAATCTATATTGGCAGCAAACCACTTGCGTATGGATAGGAAGTGAATTCAGCAGGTGTACAAAAATAGAAAGGGGCGTAAGACAAGGATGTGTTTCCTCACCAAAATTGTTCAACCTGTGCAGTAAATGTGAGAGAAATAAAATCCTTGCCAGGATTCATCATTGGCGCCACAATCTCAAAAAATATCTGATAAGCGGATGCTGATAGCAGACGGGGAAAGGAAAATGCAGGACCTTCTACAGAAAGTAGCAAAAGAAAGTGAGAAGAAAGGACTGTGCATAAACATCAAGAAAATGGAATGGATGGTTAACAGCAAAAAGAGGCACCCAATATGCCAACTACAAGTAGGAGAAACTAAAATTATACAAGTAAAAAAATTAGAATACCTGGGAAGAAGTTTGACATAGGATGTAAAGTGCAACATGGAGATCCAAAGACGCATTGGCATGGCCAAAGACGCATTTCAGAAGCTAGCCCGAATACTGAAAGACAGGAAATCTCATTAGAAAGAAAGAAAAGAGTGCTGGATTGCTATGTGATATCTGTCCTTCTGTATAGAAGTGAATGTTGGACGATCTCATCAAAGATGAAGGAGAGGCTTGAGGCAGCAGAAATTTGGTTTTACAGAAGGATACTGAGGATACCATGGACGGAGCACGTGTGCAACGATGAGGTGTTGGAAAGGATGCAAACGAGAAGAAAACTGATAATAAATATCAGGAAGAGACAAATGAGGTTCCTGGGACACGTAACGAGAAAGGGAGGCCTGGAGAACTCGAAACTCACTGGTCGGATAAATTGAAGAAGAGACAGGGGAAAGCAGCGCGAGACGTACTTGTTAGGTCTGAGCAAATGGTTGACGGGGGGGGGGCTTAGAAGAGATAACAAGAGAAAAATTATTGAGAGAGACATGAGACAGAGCCAATTGGAAGTTTATGACCGCCTACGTTCTGAAGGGACACGGCACATGAAGAAGAAGATAAATAAGTAAGAGAGGAAAGAACGTTAGAACGTTAGGTGTTTGAATCCCACAATGGTTGATTTTATAGGAAGGTGACTTCTTTATGTTATCGGTAAGAAGGAGACTAGTGGGTAGACGGGACCCTCTGGGAGCCGTCGATGGTTGTGTATCAAGTCATAAGTCATAGTGGCTGAGAGTTTAAGCTTCCTGGACTGGACGGTTGTTCAATAATTTTCGCTAGGCATAGTTACAGTATTCAGATGTACCTGAGCAGGCGTCTGCAACTGGGTTTAGCTAGCTAGCCTAGCAAAAAGGTATCCTTGGATAATAGTTACCAGCCATACATCGTAGAAAATATAAAACAGAACACCGCACTACAGAGAGAAAATATCAAGCAGGTGTACGAATACCGAGGAACTAGAAACATGAAATGGCATACCTGCTGTCTGGTGTGTTTCCTTGCGTAATCACGACTAGTATCTCGGGATGTATTTAGCTCCTCACTGAGGCTTAATGCAACACAAGGTCGTTTATTAATGTGGGATAGTCGAGCCGTTAAGCTCGACCAAAAATATCCTGTAAGTGATAAGACGTCGGGCTGCTCTCTATTTTTCTCTAAACATATACAAATCAACCATTCGACCGTGCATGGAATACTGTAGTCACATCTGGCCAGGCGTCTCTGCTGTTCGTCTCAGTGTTCTCGACAGGCTCCAAAAGAAAATCTATAATGTGATAGATCCCGACCTGGCTGCACGACTCCAACCACTTTCTCATTGGCGGAATGTGGCTTCCCTCTGTTTCTTCTACAAACATTTTTATGGCTTCTGCTCTGAAGAACTTAGGTCACTGGTGACCCCTTCACACGAATTTACTTGGGCAACCAGACTGGCATCAAGGTTCCACCCTTTTACAGTTAGATCAACCAAATGCAGGTGACAATTCTACTACTCCCTCAGCTTCATTGCTCAGGCTTCTCGCCTGTGGAACATACTTTCATACACTTGCTTACCTGATGGCTACAACCTCCAGGAATTTAAATGCAATGTCAAGTCCCATCTTTTATCCTTTTGACTCCAGCCCTTTCTACATCACCCCGTGTATCTTGTTCTTTTCCTTTCTCTCTACTTTCGCAACTGTCTTCACTCCTGTGTTCACATCCTTCTCTGTCACCCACTGTAGCTGGTTCCTTTCTCTTAATTCTCCTCCTGCCTAATACTCTAACTCTTTTATGTAGCCCCCTGCACATAAATAGCGGTACCGCTTTCATTGGGGTGAAATGATTAAAAAAATGAGGCTCTGCCCTTCGGTGGAGCCTCGTCTTGGTTCCTTTGTCTTTGTCCGAGGGTAGAGAGTCCGACAGTCAAAACAGCAGTCATAGATTGTGTTGAGCTCACAAGACTCCGAAGACAGCGATTATTTATCCAGAGTTAATATCACAATTGATTTTTTTATACAGGTATGTGCGCTGTGCTGCAGTAGATATCGGCTCGGAACGAGAAATCGGGAAACCGAGTTCGAAGTCAAGTTGAATTCATTGCATTGGGAAAGGTATTAATCCGTCTCTTCCTTCCAGTTATGGGTTAAATAACAGGATAGATTGGGTTCTATAGCCTTGGTCGGCAACCAGTCTACCGCAGAAAGCAATGGCAACCTACTGCGGGATAATCTTCTGCCCAGTCATTCATGTCTCTTTCGAGACATGATCGCCCAAGCATATTTCACGTATGGCACTTAACTGACTGACACCTTACCATACGTTGGTAATTCGTTCCAGTAAAAGCAACTTAAGGTGATAAACGACTTAAGTCGAATGTACTTGTCTCTGAATTTACTTTTCACTTGGCTAAACTAGAAATTTCTATTCCCAATTCTGTATTTTATTTAGAAATACATTTTTAATAATACATGGTCAATAAGAATTTGTTTTAAGCTTACAAAAAATAAATTTTAGTTTATAATATAGTACAGAAAAAAGTAATATACATTTACGAACACATGTACGTACTTACTTGTAAATATGCATGTTTATAATTCGGTGATCTTTACAGTACATCAAGGACTCTTTATTTGTGAATGTGTTTTGCACTAAAACATTATAAAATAAAATGATTATGTAAGGTGAAATAACAAATACAGTTATTAAAATTATTTTGCGGTTGTAGAAAATAAACTAATGTTAAATTAACCAATACTGATATTCAATTTGTTTATTTACATCGGTACATACAAACGGTACTTATTTGAACTGCTCTGGAAAACGCCAACATAGAGTTCTGAAAGACGGTGAAATAAGACGACAACACAGTCACATATGTCTTTATATTTCGTTGTCTAGAATTTATGATGACTGTATAATTTTGAGGACCCTAGATGACACGCCAGGATTTGTTACTTGAATAAAATAAGGTATGCAGATGATACAGTGATGATTGCAAACACGGAAAGGAAACTACAAGACCCCCTACAGAAGGTATAGGTGGAGAGTGACAAAAAAGGACTACAAATAAACTTTAAGAAAACTGAATGCATGGTCATCAGCAAAAAGAGCAACCCAAAATGCCAAATACAGGTGGGGGATACCAGAATCAAGCAAGTACAAAAATTTAAATACCTAGGAAGTGTTCTAACAGAAGACGGAAAGTGCGACACAGAGATCCGAAGGCAAATTGGCATGGAAAAGGACGCGTTCCAGAAGCTGAGTAAAGCTGAGTAAAGTACTAAGATACAGGAAGATTTCACTAGAAACAAAGGAAAGAATACTGGATTGCTATGTGATGTCAGTTCTTCAATACAGCAGTGAATGCTGGACAATATAATCGAAAATTAGGACAACACTGGAAACAGCGGAAATATGATTCTACAGAAGGATGCTGCGGATATCGTGGACTGAGCATACAAGCAACGATGAAGCGTTGGTAAGAATAGCAACGAAAAGGAAATTAATAGCAAGCATCGGGAAGAGACAACTGAAGTTCCTGGGACATGCAATGAGGAAGGAGGGCTTGGAGAACCTGATACTGGCAGGCCAGATAGAAGGAAAGAGAGACAGAGGAAGGCAGCGGATAACATATTTGCAGGTCCTGATTAGGTGAATGACGGAACGAGGATTGCGAGGTGTAACAGGAGCAAACATACTAAGAGCCACAATGGATAGGGAGACGTGGAGAACCATGATCGCCTACGTCCTGAAGGGACAGGGCACATAGAAGAAGAGGAAGTGTTAATAATTACTGTAAATGTATGCATTTTACTATGATTTTATGCACTTTTATTCTTATTTATTTTATTCTTATTTATTTTGCAGTAACAAGATTTTATGTGCTTTTAACGTTTATCTAATGATATGTCGACTTCATTATTAATGGCGGACAGAACTTAAAATCGAATAAAATGACTTAAACTTGAATTTTATTTTTCCACAAATTTTATTTTATTTTATTTTATTTTTTTGTTGCACATACGATGGGAAAGACTGTACTCGAAACGACGTAACCTGAGGTATACCTGTATTGAGAAACGACGCAACCTGAGGTATACCTGTATTGAGAAACGGCGTAACCTGAGGTATACCTGTATTGAGAAACGACGCAACCTGAGGTATACATGTATTGAGAAACGGCGTAACCTGAGGTATACCTGTATTGAGAAACGACGCAACCTGAGGTATACCTGTATTGAGAAACGACTTAACCCGTGCTTTTTGGAGATGGGAGGTCGCCTCCCTGTGAGTGTTGTGAATCCTGGGTGTTAGATTTTCTTTTTCACGGGTTTTATAGACTTTTCTTATGCTCAGATCGGCCTCGAATTTATTTTTTTTCTTTAGGCGGGAATGGGTGCTACTGATGAAAATTCTGAATTGTACTTTTCCTTGAGTGTGTAACATGAATCAGAAGAAAATCAGATTTTAGGAAGATTTGTGGTGCATTGGATATCGGCTCGGAACGAGAAATCGGGGAGTCGAGTTCGAATTCCAGCTAAATTCATTGCATTCACTTACGCGTAAATACCCTTGGGAAAGGTATTAATCCGTCTCTTCCTTCCAGTTATAGGTTAAATAACAGGACAGACTGGGTTCTATAGCCTTGGTCGGCAACCCGTCTACCGCAGAAAGCAATGGCAACCTACTGCGGGATAATCTTCTGCCCAGTCAGTCATCTCTCTTTCGAGACATGATCGCCCAAGCGTGTATCACGTATGGCACTTAATTGACTGATGACACTATCTGATATGATTAATTCGATTTCTACGGCGTATCAATCAGTTGCAGGGTATTTAAAGCCAGGATATTTTTTAAATTGTAAGAATTTTTTTAGCTGCTGTTTTTGTGATAAATGTTTTACTAATTAACCCATAGTTAGGTGGAAAGTCGTGGATCCAAACATTTTCTATGAGTGTTTGCGCGTAATTAAATATAACGAACCTAGCGGGAATCGGGACTCAGTTCTAAGATTTAGAATTTAAAATCATTTTTCATTACACCACCTGTACAGCATCTGGTTTTCCAATGGTGGTTACCCATCTAGGTACTGACCAGACTCAACGTTGCTCAACTCAGTTTATTATTATTTATTTGATTTCAACGAGTTTACTTTGTTAATATTTTGAGTACCTTTTAAAAGACATAATTCTCTGTTTTTTTTTTGTTTTTTGTTTTTTTTACCTTTGGATTTCGGTGTCACACATTTTGTCGTCTGTTATAATATTCACAGATAAATATATTACTGTATTTGTTTCATTTTGACGCCTAAAATTCATAGCAAGCATCGTGGTCGTTTGTCTTTCTAATGACCATACATTCGTTCTTTCTTCTCGCAATAAGCGTAATTACTTTCCCGAAATAAAACTGAAGTGTTTACATTTCAAGCGAAGCTCTTGGTGATGAAAATAAATGTTCGCTGGAAGAATCGTTAAAACCTTTGCTTCAGCGAAGGAAAGTATTTTAAGGTGTTTTATATCCGGGCAAAGTCTTTTCAAGAAAAGGAAAACCGTCTTTGATGAGTTTAGCATCTTTGAAAAAGTTAATAACAAAGAGACGAGGAAATCGAACTTTAATTTTTCCGTCGTAAGAAATAAGAGACGTCGTTGTGTAAGTAGAGGCAGACTTCATCAGGAACAACAAATAAATTAATTAAAAAAAAGGGGGATAAATATTCTAGATTATTTTTGAGTTTGCCAACTAAAGATTTAGGTTGTAGCACAGGGAGATGGTTAATGGTTCTTTGATTCGGCCTTGTGTCAGACTTAACCGAACTCCCTACAGTTTACAAGATTTATACTGAATTATCATCAGGGGGTTTTTCATCATAAGAAGGTTGGTCGTCGGCAGGTTGGAATATTTTGAATTGTGTGGAATAGCGTAAGAAGAATAAAATATACATTTTGAATGTTAAAATAGAAATTTATTACAAGGAGGAATAACATAAGTTGTAGAAGTTAATGTTCAATTAGAAACATTATTAAGAAGTTATGAGTTCGTGCAAAATGTTTGTAGTCGTAATGACCCTGCCGTTCTCCTCAGTGTTCTTGACAAGCTCCAAAGGAGAGTCTGTAATGTGATAGGTACCGATCTGGCGACTCGTCTGCAGCCACTTTCCCATCGTCGAAATGTGGCCTCCCTCTGTCTCTTCTATAAATACTTTCATGGCTTCTGCTCGGATGAGCTTAAGTCACTGATGCCTCCTCAACAGGTGTTTACCCGTTCAACCAGACTGGCAACTGGGTCCCACCCATTCACAGTCAGGTTAGCCAAACGCAGACGACAATTCTACTCCTGCAGCTTCCTCTCTCGCACTTCCCGCCTGTGGAACTCACTCCCGTATTCTTGCTTTCCTGACGGCTACGACCTCCAGAAATTTAAAAGCAAAGTTAATACTCACCTACTAACCACTGGCCTCTAGCTCTCTCCCCTCCCCTGTATAACCTTCCCTTTCTCTCCGCCCATGTATCTGTCATTGCACCTGCTTTCTCAGCTTTCTATTGTTCCTTTCTAACTAGCTTGTACTCCTCACTCTTTTCTAATTAATCTTTTTACATTTATGTAACCCCCTGCACATCAGTGGCGTTTCTGCCTTGCTCGGGGTGAAATGATTAAAAAAAAAAAAAAAAATTGTTGAAAGAGATAAGAAGAAAGAGAACAGGGTGCGACCTGACCTTATCTCAGGGTCGATTTGAAGATGAAGTTACATTTTAGTTGTTTCGTCTCTCGGCTCCCATCGGTCACACTTCACTGACAGCGGAGGTCATTTATATGCTCCTTTTGAATTTCACACTGGATCGCCAAGTTTTTCCAAGTTTTACAAGTCGCTCCCATTGGTAAAAAATCATTTTAACACCTACTTGTGAAATCTGGTTTCGACTTTTCCGTTAGTCCTTTTTCTATTTGAGAAAACCAGGATTTCACCCGTTGTTGTGAATTTTTGTAAAAGTGAAGAGAGATGATTTAATTAATTTATTATCCGTTACAAGGTATTTCTAAAAAAGGCCGTAACTCAGAGAACGGTCAATAATTCAAACGAATTGTCTTACATATGGCATCGCACGGTCTTATATTAAAAATGGTAATATTGAAGCCCAAAATGTAAGATATGCAGAGATGTTTGGTTGGTAGCAAAACAGGAAGAAAACTAGAATAAATCCTATAAAGGATCTTCTTCTATGTGTCCTGTCCCTTCAGGAAGTAGGCGATCATGGTTCTCCACATCTTCCTATCCATTGTGGCTCTCAGTATGTTTGCTCCTGTTACTCCTGGCAACCCCCGTTCTGTCATCCACCTGATCAGGCCCTGCAAATATGTTATCCGCTGTCTTCCTCTGTCTCTCCTTCCTTCTATCTGTCCAGTCAGTATCAGGTTCTCCAAGCTCTCCTCCCTCATTGCGTGTCCCAGGAACTTCAGTTGTCTCTTCCTGATGCTCAGTATTAATTTCTTTTCGATGCCATTCTTACCAACGCTTCATCGTTGCTTGTATGCTCAGTCCACGATATCCGCAGCATCCTTCTGTAGAACCACATTTCCGCTGCTTCCAGTGTTGTCCTCATTTTCGATGATATTGTCCAGCATTCACTGCCGTATTGAAGAACTGACATCCCATAGCAATCCAGCACTCTTTTCTTTGTTTCTAGTGAAATTTTCCTGTGTCTTAGTACTTTACTCAGCTTCTGGAACGCGTCCTTTGCCATGCCAATTCGCCTTCGGGTCTCTGTGTCGCACTTTCCATCTCCTGTTAGAACACTTCCTAGGTATTTAAATTTTTGTACTTGCTTGATTCTGGTATCCCCCACCTGTATTTGGCATTTTGGGTTGCACTTTCTGCTGATGACCATCACGACAAATCCTATGAAAGTAGTATAAAAAAACGAGAAGAAAGTAGTAAACATCGAATGCAAGACGACAGTATGGCTGTTTGCAAAAAGAAACAGCCTAATATGGCAATTAAAAATGAAACAAGTACAATAATTTAAATAGACGTGTTCTAACAGAGAACGGATAGTGAGACAATGAAATCCGAATGTGTATCGGTATAGCAAAAATGACTCCTAGAAGCTTTGGAAAAATTGGGTACAAAAAGGTTGCTTATACTTACTACCAGAAAGAGACAGTTTTAAATTTCTTGGGTAGTAAGGCGGAAAGAGTCTACGGCTATATCGTGTTGAATACACTGGTTCCCGTCCGAGCACCGAAGTTAACCAACATTGAGCCTGGTCAGTACTTAAATGGGTGACCATTTGGGAATAGCAGGTGCTGTAAACGTAAGGACCAAGAATGGTCCACCGGTCCTCCAGGTTTGGGGTTTGGGTGCAGCGATAACAACCCTGTCCCGTAAAAAACAGTTTGTTACAGAAACAGCAACAAAAAATTGCTGCCCTATGCACCATCTGGGTGTGATGGATAAATGATGATGATGATGATGATGATGAAGGAGGAAAGAAGGCTTGGAATAGTCAAGATATATTCTACCTCGCGAGAAGTAAATTGAGGACAGGACAAGGTTTAGAATTAAGCCATACGTGATACACGCTTGGGCAAAGATTTTGCCGTTATTTTCGCGGTAGATTGGTTGCCAACCAGGGCCATAAAACCAAATTTGTCCTGTTATTTAAGTCAGTTAGTTAAGTGCCATACATGATACACTCTTGGGCGATCATGTCTCGAAAGATAGCAGATTGACTCGTCAGAAGATATTCCTGCAGTAGGTTGCCATTTTTCTGGTGTAGACTGATTGACAACAAAGGCTATATAGAACCTAATTTTTGCTGCTATTTAAGTCAGTTAAGTGTCATACATGATCCACGCTTGGGCGATCATGTCTCGAAAAAGATATGACTGTCTGGGCAGAAGATTTTTCAGCAGTAGGTTGCCATTTCTTTCTTCGGTTGTTTGGTTGCCAACCAAGGCTATAGTGCCCAATCTGTCCTGCCATTTAACCCATGACTAGGGGAAAAAGAGACGGATTAATACATTTTCCAAGGAAATTTGCGCGTAAGTGAATGCAACGAATTCAACTGGAATTTGAACTCGGCTCTCCGATTTCTCGTGTTAGACGATATCCACAAAAGAGAAAACAAAAAACAACAAAATTTGTTAAAAGGTAGAAAGGGCAGAAAACTGTGAAGAGTCGTGATCGCCTACGTTCTGAAGGGACATTGTATGTAGAAGAAGAACGATTATGAAACAGTGTTTAGGAGATATAACGAAAGCAGACTTTATTGCGAGTAACAAAAGACTGGGAATTGTGGAGAGCCATTATCATCGACGTCCATACGGCACATGCCAAATAGAAAAAAGGTTTCTTGTACAGAAAATGACGTAACGAAATATATATGTACATTTTTATTTTAAAAAAAAGTATGCACGTTCTGGCAGGATGCGAACCTGCTTCGCTCTAGGTAGAGTGAATTCTCTGTTAGATACTTTGCACCTTATTCGACTCAGCCACGAGTAATAGTCAGAAACCTGATCAATAGAGCGAGAAGTAGAATCAGGCCAGAGATAAGACAAAAACAGTGTGGGTTCGTCAAAGACACTGGAACAAGGAACGCCATATTTATGATTAGGATGCTCTTTGAAAGGGCAATACAAATGAAGAAGGACTTGTGCCTATGTTTTATTGATTATGCAAAGGCGTTTGACAAAATACGCAACAAAGAATTAATGGAGATGCTCAGCAGCCTCGATATAATTCGGAAAGACAGTAATCAAGAATCTCTACTGCCTTCATACACACAGGAAACAAATTCAGTAGATATACAAAGATAGAATGGAGCGTAAGACAGGGATGTGTCTTTTCACCGGATCTATTCAACTTGTACAGCCAGACTATTCTTAGGATCCTAGATGTTATGACTGGATTCGCCATCGGAGGCCGCAGTTTAAACAACATAAGGTACGCAGATGATACAGTGCTGATAGCAGACACGGAAAGGAAACTACAAGACCTCCTACAGAAGGTAGCTGAAGAGAGTGACAAGAAAGGACTACAAATAAACTGCAAGAAAACCGAATGCATGGTCATCAGTAAAAAGGGCAGTCCAAAATGCCAAATACAGGTCGGTCATGATACAGTGCTGATAGCAGACACGGAAAGGAAACTACAAGACCTCCTACAGAAGGTAGCTGAAGAGAGTGACAAGAAAGGACTACAAATAAACTGCAAGAAAACCGAATGCATGGTCATCAGTAAAAAGGGCAGTCCAAAATGCCAAATACAGGTCGGTCATGATACAGTGCTGATAGCAGACACGGAAAGGAAACTACAAGACCTCCTACAGAAGGTAGCTGAAGAGAGTGACAAGAAAGGACTACAAATAAACTGCAAGAAAACCGAATGCATGGTCATCAGTAAAAAGGGCAGTCCAAAATGCCAAATACAGGTCGGTCATGATACAGTGCTGATAGCAGACACGGAAAGGAAACTACAAGACCTCCTACAGAAGGTAGCTGAAGAGAGTGACAAGAAAGGACTACAAATAAACTGCAAGAAAACCGAATGCATGGTCATCAGTAAAAAGGGCAGCCCAAAATGCCAAATACAGGTCGATCATGATACAGCGCTGATAGCAGACACATAAAGGAAATTACAAGACCTCCTACAGAAGGTAGCTGAAGAGAGTGACAAGAAAGGACTACAAATAAACTGCAAGAAAACCGAATGCATGGTCATCAGTAAAAAGGGCAGCCCAAAATGTCAAATACAGGTCGGTCATGATACAGTGCTGATAGCAGACACAGAAAGGAAACAACAAGACCTCCTACAGAAGGTAGCTGAAGAGAGTGACAAGAAAGGACTACAAATAAACTGCAAGAAAACCGAATGCATGGTCATCAGTAAAAAGGGCGGCCCAAAATGCCAAATACAGGTCGGTCATGATACAGTGCTGATAGCAGACACGAAAAGGAAACAACAAGACCTCCTACAGAAGGTAGCTGAAGAGAGTGACAAGAAAGGACTACAAATAAACTGCAAGAAAACCGAATGCATGGTCATCAGTAAAAAGGGCGGCCCAAAATGCCAAATACAGGTCGGTCATGATACAGTGCTGATAGCAGACACGAAAAGGAAACTACAAGACCTCCTACAGAAGGTAGCTGAAGAGAGTGACATGAAAGGACTTCAAATAAACTGCAAGAAAACCGAATGCATGGTCATCAGCAAAAAAAGCAGCCCTAAATCCCAAATACAGGTGGGGGATAATAAAATCAAGCAGGTACAAAAATGTAAATATCTGGGAAGACTTCTAACAGAAGACGGAAAGTGCAACACAGAGAGACGAAAGCGAACTGGTATGACGAATTACGCGTTCCAGAATCTGAGCAGAGTATTGCGAGACAGGTAAAATTTTCTAGAAACAAATAAGAGAGTACTTAATTGCCATGTCATGTCAGTTCTTCAATATGGCAATGAATGCTGGCAATATAATCAAAGCTGAAGGAAAAATTTGAAGCAACTGAAATGTGGTTCTACAGAAGGATGCTGCGTATATCATGGATCGAGCATGTGAGCAATGATGAGGTTTTGGAAATGATGGAAACGA
>JBBBDQ010029369.1:0-132500 GCA_037127315.1 Ascarosepion bandense | reverse complement strand
GTTTGAAAATGTCTTCTAGTTTTCTATTCAAAAATGTTTTGCTGAGAATAATTTTTTCCTTCAAAAATGTGTCATGGTAACAATTTTTTTGCTTCAAAAATGTATTCTTGATAATATTTTTTCTTTAAAAATGTATATTGTATATTAAAAATGTATATTCTATTTTTATGTATAAATTTCTATAAACGCCTTTTTTTATACTTCCATAGTGTTTTGACTCCAATTTGAGAGTTAATTATTTGCCCATAGCTGGGACGCTAACATGTGCTACAACTCCGGGTCAGGGTACTGGGGACAACAATAAATAAGAGGTGTTTCCATGCTCCTCACAACCTGCCAATCAAGGGCTTTTGCTGCCAAATGTTGTTTACCCTCATGCCCAGGATCACATTTATTATTGCGTTATTACGACATGAAAAAATTATGATTGTTTAAAAGTATTTTTTTTTTTTAATCATCTCACCCCAAGCAAGGCATTCCACTGCCACTATTGCGCATGGGGCTATATAGGGGAAGGTAAAGAGAAGGAGGGGTTAGACATAGAGAATGTCAGGAGGAAGGTGACAGATGAGTAAGGATAGCGAGGATGAGGGTTGGGCAGATGGGAAGAATGTTTTTTTTAATCATCTCACCCCAAGCAAGGCATTCCACTGCCACTATTGCGCATGGGGCTACATAGGGGAAGGTAAAGAGAAGGAGTGGTTAGACACAGGGAATGTCAGGAGGAAGGTGATAGATGAGTAAGGATACCGAGGATGAGGGTTGGGCAGATGGGAAGAATGTTTTTTTTAATCATCTCACCCCAAGCAAGGCATTCCACTGCCACTATTGCGCATGGGGCTACATAGGGGAAGGTAAAGAGAAGGAGTGGATAGACATAGGGAATGTCAGGAGGAAGGTGATAGATGAGTAAGGATACCGAGGATGAGGGTTGGGCAGATGGGAAGAATGTTTTTTTTAATCATCTCACCCCAAGCAAGGCATTCCACTGCCACTATTGCGCATGGGGCTACATAGGGGAAGGTAAAGAGAAGGAGTGGATAGACATAGGGAATGTCAGGAGAAAGGTGATAGATGAGTAAGGATACCGAGGATGAGGGTTGGGCAGATGGGAAGAATGTTTTTTTTAATCATCTCACCCCAAGCAAGGCATTCCACTGCCACTATTGCGCATGGGCCTACACAGGGGAAGGTAAAGAGAAGGAGTGGATAGACATAGGGAATGTCAGGAGGAAGGTGACAGATGAGTAAGGATACCGAGGATGAGGGTTGGGCAGATGGGAAGAATGTTTTTTTAATCATCTCACCCCAAGCAAGGCATTCCACTGCCACTATTGCGCATGGGGCTACATAGGGGAAGGTAAAGAGAAGGAGTGGATAGACATAGGGAATGTCAGGAGAAAGGTGACAGATGAGTAAGGATACCGAGGATGAGGGTTGGGCAGATGGGAAGAATGTTTTTTTTAATCATCTCACCCCAAGCAAGGCATTCCACTGCCACTATTGCGCATGGGGCTACATAGGGGAAGGTAAAGAGAAGGAGTGGATAGACATAGGGAATGTCAGGAGGAAGGTGACAGATGAGTAAGGATACCGAGGATGAGGGTTGGGCAGATGGGAAGAATGTTTTTTTTAATCATCTCACCCCAAGCAAGGCATTCCACTGCCACTATTGCGCATGGGGCTACATAGGGGAAGGTAAAGAGAATGAGTGGATAGACATAGGGAATGTCAGGAGGAAGGTGACAGATGAGTAAGGATACCGAGGATGAGGGTTGGGCAGATGGGAAGAATGTTTTTTTTAATCATCTCACCCCAAGCAAGGCATTCCACTGCCACTATTGCGCATGGGGCTACATAGGGGAAGGTAAAGAGAATGAGTGGATAGACATAGGGAATGTCAGGAGGAAGGTGACAGATGAGTAAGGATACCGAGGATGAGGGTTGGGCAGATGGGAAGAATGTTTTTTTTAATCATCTCACCCCAAGCAAGGCATTCCACTGCCACTATTGCGCATGGGGCTACATAGGGGAAGGTAAAGAGAAGGAGGGGTTAGACATAGGGAATGTCAGGAGAAAGGTGATAGATGAGTAAGGATACCGAGGATGAGGGTTGGGCAGATGGGAAGAATGTTTTTTTTAATCATCTCACCCCAAGCAAGGCATTCCACTGCCACTATTGCGCATGGGGCTACATAGGGGAAGGTAAAGAGAAGGAGTGGATAGACATAGGGAATGTCAGGAGAAAGGTGACAGATGAGTAAGGATACCGAGGATGAGGGTTGGGCAGATGGGAAGAATGTTTTTTTTAATCATCTCACCCCAAGCAAGGCATTCCACTGCCACTATTGCGCATGGGGCTACATAGGGGAAGGTAAAGAGAAGGAGTGGATAGACATAGGGAATGTCAGGAGAAAGGTGACAGATGAGTAAGGATACCGAGGATGAGGGTTGGGCAGATGGGAAGAATGTTTTTTTTAATCATCTCACCCCAAGCAAGGCATTCCACTGCCACTATTGCGCATGGGGCTACATAGGGGAAGGTAAAGAGAAGGAGTGGATAGACATAGGGAATGTCAGGAGAAAGGTGACAGATGAGTAAGGATAGCGAGGATGAGTGTCGGGCAGATGGGAAGAGTGCTTGATAGAATGGGAGCAGGTTAGTGTGTTAGGAGGTGTCTATTGACCTTACATTTAAACTCCTGGAGATTGTAGCCGTCGGGGAAGCAATCGTTTGGAAGAGAATTCCACAGTCGGGAAGTGCGAGGAAAGAAACTGTTGGAGTAGAAGTTACGGCTGCATTTTATCGATTTCACTGTAAAAGGGTGGGATCTAGTTGCTAATCTAGTATCTCGTGCAAATTCGTATTTAGGGGGCACCAGTGATCTAAGTTCATCGGAGCAGAAGCCGTGAAAGTATTTATAGAAGAGACACAGCGAAGCCACGTCTCGCCGGTGGGAGAGAGACTGCATGACATGAAAAAAATTAATATGAAAATATTTCTTGGTCCTTACGTATTATCGGGAGGACCTTTGATAACAAGGTGTTATAAGCCCGCTTATAACACCAACGAACTGGAAAAATCAGGCTTTCATCACCTCAACGTCAATCACAAGTATAACTTTGTGGATTCGAACACCGGGGCTCATACGCAGACAGTGGAACGCCTATGGGGATCGACAAAGTGGCGAAACAAGAAGCACTGTGGCACTGCACGTCACCATTTGGAGTCGTATTTGGCCGAATTCATGTGGCGGAAGCATGTTGCCTGTACTGATGTCTTTGAGTCACTTTTGGAAGCAATTGCGACGTTCTGGCCTCCGGAATTACAAATGTAATGTTATTTTATTGTTTTAACCGTTTCAATAAATAATTTACTTTAATTTTTGAGTCGTTTTTTTAAAGGTCCTCCCGATAATACGTAAGTACCATATTCTTTATATAATTTTTAAGGTGATATAAAAATAAATGATAAAAAACTTATTATAATAATATTGCTCTACAATTTTTCAAACGTGGACAACTTCAGAAATAAATTGCCGTTCAAATTGAAAGATCGGCCCTAGAAATATAAATATACTAGCAGTATAGCCCGACGTTGCTCGGGTGTAATGAAAGCTTTAAAGCTAATCCATGGTCCTGGAGCTTTGATTCTTTGGACGTTGGCACGAAAAACGTAGATTCTTAAGACTAAGAACTATAATTATACCTACTTAGAGCAAAACCCGAAGCAAAAACCAAAATATAAAGGCTGAAAACCTGATTTTGATCAGACCCTATGGTATATCGCGGTATTGATTTCTAATATCGGAGTCAAATAGGTCATCCAAGGATAAACTAACCTAATTAAGTCCATGAAAACTTATTGTACCCATCGGGAGTAAAATTGGAGAAAATGAGCCATATTGATAACTGAATATCGGTTTTTGATCAGATTTCTAGTATAAGGGAAAATGAGTCGTCCGAGAAGATTTACTAATGTTTGAGACTAAAAAACTATAATTTTACCAAATTAGTGCAAATTCTGCAGCAAGAACCACAATAAAAAAAAGCTGAAATCCTGATCTTGATCAGACCTAATCAGATATCGGGGTATAGATTTCTGATATGGGGGGTAAATCGGAAAAAATAAGTAACGCATGACCTGACCGGAAACCTAAAGAATATTTGTGCGAATTTTTGTGTGAATCGGATAAAAATTGTGGATTTGTATAAAGGACATACATACATACAGACACACACACACACACACACACACACACACACACACACACACACACACACACACACAAACATCTTGCTTTTTATATATACTAGCAGTATAACCCGGCGTTGCTTGGGTGTAATGAAAGCTTTAAAACTAATCCATGGTCCTGGAGCTCAGACTCAGCCGAAAGGATATTTGTGTGAAGTTTGGTGAGAATCGGATAAAAATTGGGGATTTGTATAAAGGACATACAGACAGATAAACAGACAAAAAACACAGACATCTTGCCTTTTATATATATATATATATATATATATATATATATATATATATATATTATCAATTTTCTGCACTATTGTAAGAACTGCAACCTTGAAACTTCTGAATATCGTTTCTTATGTCTTTGTCTATGAGTCTATCAAATTTGATTAAAATCGGACCACACCTTCTATAACCCGATTTTTTCGATTATCGATTTTCGATATTTATCGGGGGTACCTCGACACAAAACCTAGCTAAGAACACTCACAGACGCTTATAGTACAACTGCGTAAATTTTCAAGAAAATCGGTTCAGCCGTTTCGGAGTCTATAGGTAACGGATACATATAGACACACAGACAAAGTTCCATTTATAAATAAGTTTAGATTAGATAGATATTTTTAATCATTTCACCCCACGGAGGGCAACAAAAGTAGTTCTTAAAAACTTGACTTATACGACACAATGTGCGGCAATCTATGAGATCTCGCGCCAGACGTTGGAGATACATATTTGTACGTAAGAAAGAAAATACACAAATTAAATAGTAATTTCTTATCATAGTTTTTCTTCGGCGATGACAGTTACTCCGACATACTGCGACGCTTCTTTTCATATTTAATTTTGTTTTTGATGGCTTTTCAAATATCATGTCTTATCACTCAGTCGCCATCTTTTTCTCTAAAACGTACTTTTTTTTAAATCTCTCCTACAGCTTTACCGGATATATCGCCATTTCTCTTGTAAAACTGTGAATGTGTAAATTAATGTTAATAAATAATTAATAGACACGACTCTTCAGCGAAAATTATTTTCTGAAAGAAGTAAAATTAAAAAAAAAACAAAAACTCCATAATAATGGAAAAAATTGAAGACGCGTGATCGGAACTGTCGGTCACATGAAGTCTGTGTTAACGGGCCTCATTTGTTGCAGCACTTACAATATTTAAGAGAAATGGCACAGATCTTATTTACTGAAATACAATAAGCGAAAATTAAAAGGACGCGCATATCTATCTATCTATTTAAGTCTGTTCATATCTATCTATCTATCTATCTATCTATCTATCTATCTATCTATCTATCTATTTATTTAAGTCTGTTTCTTTCTTTCTTTCTTTCTTTCTATCTATCTATCTATCTATCTATCTATCTATCTCAGTCTGTTCATTTCTATCTATCTATCTATCTATCTATCTATCTACCTCATTTTGTTCGTATCTATCTATCTATCTATCTATCTATCTATCTATCTATCTATCTATCTATCTATCGGAGTCTGTTCATATCTATCTGTCTATCTATCTATCTATCTATCTATCCATCTATCTATCTCTGTCTGTTCATATCTATCTATCTATCTATCTATCTATCTATCTATCTATCTATCTCAGTCTGTTCATTTCTATCTATCTATCTATCTATCTATCTCATTTTGTTCGTATCTATCTATCTATCTATCTATCTATCTATCTCAGTCTGTTCATATCTATCTATCTATCTATCTATCTATCTATCTATCTATCTCAGTCTGTTCATATCTATCTATCTATCTATCTATCTATTTCAGTCTGTTCATATCTATCTATCTATATATCTATCTATCTATCTATCTCTGTTCATATCTATCTATCTATCTATCTATCTATCTATCTATCTATCTATCTATCTATTTCAGTCTGTTCATATCTATCTATCTATCTATCTATCTATCTATCTATCTATCTATCTATCTATCTCATTCTGTTCATATCTATCTATCTATCTATCTATCTATCTATCTATCTATCTAGATTTTGTATATATATATATATATATATAATTAAAAGTAAAAAAAAAAATTGCGGAAGCCATGGGAAACTTGCCAAAAGGTTTAAATACCCTTAAACAAGAAAATCCCTTCCCCCCCCCCCCAAAAAAAAACGAAAAAGAGAGAGAGCGAGAGAGCAAAAATATGATAATGGAAGACCTAGAAGCAAACAATTACCTTTTCAGTAAAGAGCTGTAAAGGGAACCAAATTTCTCAGAACGGATTCCTCGCCTGAAATGGAATGACATGAGCAAAGGTGTCACCAGACACCGCTATCCTGTACCAAAAAAAAAAAAAAGAAAGTACTTTCGGTTCGTAGAACGTTAGCACGATGAATAACAGCGGACAACTGGAAAATGTAAAGCAGGTGATGATGAGATTAAACACCAACATTTTAGGTACATCGGAAACGTGGTGACTGAACAACGGAGACGTTGTCAGTGACAGCCACAGAATTCGATATGCACTAGGGCCATTCGTATCATATTTGATACAGTATTTCCCTATAAGGAAACATTTGGTATTTCCCTATAAGGAAACATTTGGTATTTCCCTATAAGGAAACATTTGGTATTCATTGACTGAGCAGTCAGTACTGCTTTCATTTGAAATTTATAAAATATTTCTCTTAAAAAATTTTTCAGGAAAATATTTCTTTCAAGGCTTGTTTTCATACTGTATCAAATATGATACGAATGGCCCTAGAGGGTTAAGCGCCCGTTCGATTCAAATGACGATTGAAATCTTCTTCTTCTTCTTCTTCTTCTTCTTCTTCTTCTTCTTCTTCTTCTTCACAAGTTGAATAGATCCGGTGAAAAGACACATCCTTGTCTTACACCCTTTTCTATCTCACTTTATCTGCTAAATTCGTTTCCTGTCCGTATGCGGGCGGTTTGCTGCCAGTAGAGATTTTTGATTACTCTTATGTCTTTCCCAAATATGTCGAGGTTGCAGAGCATTTCTATCAATTCTTTGTGACGTACTTTGTCGAACGCTTTCGCATAAACGATCGGCTAGATTATATACCCTAAACCACATATTTAAAATAAATGTAATTGAATATTTTAATTGTCCATGTCAATGTTTTGTGTTGTATAAATTGTAATGATGACGAATCCTGGTATAACTTCTAGGGACCTCAGAATAGTCTCGCTGTACAAGATAAATAGATCCTCTGAAAAAACATAAACTTAAATAAAAAAAATTACGTTCACACCTTCCTGCCAGAAAAAAAACATGATATTCCGCAAATTAAAAAAAGAAAAAAGAAATAATATTGCAATAAACACGAATAAAAGGCATGTTATTTTGAGAATAAGCTTTCACACCTCCATTGTGTTCCCTTCAGTGAATCTCAAATCAGGCTTGAAATCACGTGGCAAAAATACATTCTGTTATTTACGCATACTTCGAATTCCTTTAATCATTCTCATAGGCATTTTTTTAAATTATCACACTCGAGCAATGTAAGCTTTGTTTTGTCTTCCATCTGTCTTCCGTGCTTGTAACCGCCGTTTACGGCTTTTAGCTGATCTATGCCCATATGTCTTTTATCATTTTCCTCCAAGCAGGGCAATGAAGCCACTAAGACGCAAAGGTTACCGAATGTTAGAGAATAAAACTAACATTACTGGGAGAGGACAATATATATATATATATATATATATATATATATATATGTATATATATATATGTACGTTCTCCTCAGTGTTCTTGACAAGCTCCAAAGGAGAGTCTGTAATGTGATAGGTACTGATCTGGCGACTCGTCTGCAGCCACTTTCCCATCGTCGAAATGTGGCCTCCCTCTGTCTCTTCTATAAATACTTTCATGGCTTCTGCTCGGATGAGCTTAAGTCACTGATGCCTCTTCAACAGGTGTTTACCTGTGCAACCAGACTGGCAACTGGGTCCCACCCATTCACAGTCAGGTTAGCCAAACGCAGATGACAATTCTACTCCTGCAGCTTCCTCTCTCGCACTTCCCGCCTGTGGAACTCACTCACGTATTCTTGCTTTCCTGACGGCTACGACCACCAGAAATTTAAAAGCAAAGTTAATACTCACCTACTAACCACTGGACACTAGCTCTCTCCCCTCCCCTGTATAATCTTCACGTTCTCTCCGCCCATGTATCTGTCATTGCACCTGTTTTCTCAGCTTTCTATTGTTCCTTTCTAACTAGCTTGTACTCCTCACTCTTTTCTAATTAATATTTTTACATTTATGTAACCCCCTGCACATCAGTGGCGTTTCTGCCTTGCTCGGGGTGAAATGATTAAAAAAAAAAAAAATATATATATATATATATATATATATATATATATATATATATATAAATTACTGTGCAAAAGTATTAGGAAAAGAACTATTTTATCTTTTGTGAGGTATCAAAATAAAGTTAAAAATCATCCTTGTCTTAACACATTTACACACTACTGGTAGTGTGAAAAAGTATTAAGACAGGGGCGATTTTCCTAAAATCCTCACTGAAATTCAAATACAGCCACGTAAATTGCTAATAAAGATTGATTTTTTTAAAACTAGGTGTAAAAGAAATGTATTTAAAAAAGTTATATTTAATTTTTCCTATTTTCTATTAAAAAAGTTAGTTTGAAACGACTCATTATTCTATTATACTTGGATATGACTGATTTTTTTCTTATTTCCCCCTCTCGAATTGATAAATCTAATGTTACTTCGCAAGACACACCTTGGGAACAAATACAAGCTGCTTGGCAGGAGATACCATTAGATACATTGAAGAAGCTTGTGATGTCAATGCTTGCCAGAATGAAGGCTGTGAGCAAAGCAAAAGGCTATTATACTAAATATTAAATTTATTTTCTAACAAGTATATTTCTTGTTAAAGCATTTGTTGAGTAAATTAAATTAAATAACTTTAATTTGTTTATTTTCAGTCAATATGCTTCATAAATAATAAAATAGTTCTTGTCTTTATACTTTTGCACAGTACTGTATATATATATATATATATATATATATATATATTGATTGTTTAATTATTTATTTTTTATGATAATAACATTAGACTAGTACCCAGTTGTATTAAAAAGTTTTCAATACAATTATATTGTAGAACGTTTTAATATTTTTCATGTGTAAACGAGTTATTAGGCGAACTGGGTTTCGACCATGTGGTGGTGTCTTCAGGCGATTTGTAATGACTGATTTTACCGTTTTTTCAAGAACGCTCACGTAACGGGGAAAACTGGAACGCGCAATCTTTAAAATTAGAAGAAATTATGAATTTCCTCCATGATTGTATGACCCTAATAGGTATTTTATGGTTTGGTTACACTTAGTCATATTTTCTGTTCTTTCATTCAATAATTCATTTTTGTTTGGGAATAGCATAATTGCTAATATTTCTTCCTGGCACAGTCTACATATTTTCCCACCGTTGTAAGGCATGGCTGTTTTCACTAAACTCCACCTTTTGTTTGAACCTTTTTTATATTTTAATTTCAATTTCCATCCGTGGGTAGGCAATTTTGTACAGTTTTTAAGTTTTCTATTTTGAGTGTAGACTATTGATTGAAACATCTGATCTTGAAAGTGTCTTTGGTTGATCATACATATGTGTTGTTTATATATATATATATATATATATATATATATAAATTTTATTTTTAAGCGAATTATTACGCTACCTTGATTTCCACCATGAGTAGTTTCTTAAGGCGACTTTTAATAACTTTGCAATAAGCAGTTATTAAATATTCATATATATATATATATATATATATATATATATATATATATATATATATAATTATATATAATATTTTAGTTATTAAAAATCGCCTGAATACACCACTCATGGTAGAAACCAAGGTAGCGAAATAACTCGTTTAAAAATGAAAAATATTCATATTCATATATATATATATATATATATATATATATATATATATAATATTTTAGTTATTAAAAATCGCCTGAATACACCACTCATGGTAGAAACCAAGGTAGCGAAATAACTCGTTTAAAAATGAAAAATATTCAAAAGTTCTACAATATAATTGTATAGAACACTTTGTAATACAAATGTGTACTGGTCTAACCCTATTAGGACCAAAAACTAAGTGTTAAACAATCAATCAATCAATATATATATATATATATATATATATATATATATATATATATATATTTCTAAATATAAATGGAATTTTTGTGTATCAAGAACAATGATGAAAAGAACTGTCGCTATTCAATGTTGTCCTCCTTGTTCACTTTTTTCATTTATAATAAATATATTAAAGCTATATTTGATTTCATATATATATATACATATATATATATATATATATATATATATATATATATATATTTCATATATATATATATATATATATATATTTTAATCATTTCACCCCGAGCAAGGCAGAAACGCCACTGATGTGCAGGAGGCTACATAAATGTAAAAAGATTAATTAGAAAAGAGTGAGGAGTACAAACTAGTTAGAAAGGAACAATAGAAAGTTGAGAAAGCAGGTGCGATGACAGATACATAGGTGGAGAGAAAGGGAAGGTTATACAGGGGAGGGGAGAGAGCTAGAGTCCAGTGGTTAGTAGATGAGTATTGACTTTGCATTTAAATTTCTGGAGGTTGTAGCCGTCAGGAAAGCAAGAATACGGGAGCGAGTTCCACAGGCGGGAAGTGCGAGAGAAGCTGCAGGAGTTGAATTGTCGTCTGCATTTGGCTAACCTGACTGTGAATGGGTGGGACCCAGTTGCCAATCTGGTTGCACGAGTAAACACCTGTTGAGGAGGCATCAGTGACTTAAGTTCGTCTGAGCAGAAGATATATATATATATATATATATATATATATATATATATAATGGTTGGCCACTCATATTCTACTATACTCGTCTACCAGGTATCTGTTTTATTTGTGGATAGCTAATCCCCATTGCAGACGCCTGCTCAGGCACACGTGCTTGTTCAACATTCACAGAGCTTAACTGTGGTTTATACTGCAACTATGTTGAGCAGATCTTAGTTATAGTTTCTGGGAGCCAACAGGGATAGGGAAACGTGGAAAATCCATGATCGCCTACGTCCTGAAGGAACAAGGCACATAGAAGAAGCTATCGGGGATGCAACTTCAGTTAGATTCAGGTTCGGACGTAACAATAATCAACCTACAGACATGGCGGAAACTGAATAGGCCGACCATGTTACACACACAAAACATTGCTAAATCGGAAACAGGAAAACGTATCAATTTCGAAAGTGAAATAATCGCGAATGTAAAATTTCAGGGAAAAACCGAATAAGTAAAAATATACGTTATGAAACACACATTACGTGGTAGGAATGGACTGGATGCAGAAGTTTAATGTATGGGATTTAACCATTAGCTCTTGATATAATAAAATGAAGAGCGTACCGACAGAAGCTACGAAATTGAAAGAGGTATTTCTCAAGCGGTTTAAGACGACGTAACTAATCCACAACAAAAATCGAGCAAAAAAAGAATGCGCAACCAGAATTTATTTCACCCATAGTTACGAAAAAAGCATTCAAACCATGTGAATAAATTTACTTCAAAATGTTAAAAAGTAATTCGGCACATTTATGAACCTGTAACAATAATAAACGGGCTAGAAAATGCGATATGCACAATACAGAGAGTAGAAACTACCCATTAGAGACACATAAACCGATTACAGAAAAGGAGTGAGGAGCCAAGCTCGTCACCCTCAAAAAACGATGTCGCGATTGAAAAAAATTTTCAAGCCGTTGAGAATCATAGAAAACAAACGGAAAAATAACAACCCCCACCCAAAAAAAAGAAGCTATGGACGGGGATGTTGAGGGATCTCCCCCTTTTGTATATGATAATTGACTCGACTGAGTGTACATATACTCTTGTCATAGAAAGAACAGTATTTGCAGTCGCCATTTGCCGCTGTTACTATGACACTGTCAGCTCTCTGCTTTCGGGTAGAGGGCGCTCTCTGCTCCCGAGCAGAGAGCACTAACCCATTCGTGGTTCCGCCGAAGAGTAGAAAAATAGACAGACATTTTTTGGCCCGGCTATATGGCCGGGAAGACCCACTATAAAATGACCTTGTGTCACATCTAACCTTACGTGGGAAGGTTGGTAAATACCGTTGCAGTCGCCATTTGCCTCTGCTACTACGACACTGTCAGCTCTCTGCCTTCGGGTATATAAAAAGACCTTGTGTCACATCTAACCTTGCGTGGGAAGGTTGGTAAATACCGTTGCAGTCGGCATTTACCTCTGCTGCTATGTCACTGTCAGCTCTCTACCTTCGGGTAGAGAGCACTAACCCAGTCGTGGTTCCGCCGAATGGTAGAATCACGACTCGGTAATAATAGACAGACATTTTTAGCCCGGCTATATGGCCGGGAAAACCCACTATAAAATGACCTTGTGTCACATCTAACCTTGCGTGGGAAGGTTGGTAAATACCGTTGCATTTGCATTTGCCTCTGCTGCTATGACACTGTCAGCTCTCTGCCTTCGGGTAGAGAGCCCTCTCTGCTTCCGAGCAGACAGCACTAACCCAGTCGTGGTTCCTCCGAAGAGTAGAATCACGACTGGGGAAAGATAGACAGATATTTTTCGCCGGGCTATATGGCCCGGAAGACCCACATTAAAAAGTCCTTGTGTCACATCTCGCCTTACGTGGGAAGGTGGGTAAATACCGTTGCAGTTGGCAGTGGAGAGTAATCGTAGAGATCCGTTAGTTATCGGAGAGTTCCGAGAGATACCGAAGTTACCCAGAGACCAGACTAGCTCTGAGCTCCACTCAGCTAGAATAATATACACGGATATACTATTTCCAGCAACTTCACTTCAACACTTGTATATATTTATTTCTTACTAATAGTATTCCTGGATTTACTAACCTGCGTTCAAGTTTGTATATTACGTTCAATATAACCTACTTTTCTATCTCTATATCTGTTTTGTTGTTCATTTTGTGCGGTTCCTCACCCGAAATCCACAATATGGACCATTTTATTTTTCTCCACGTTTGCCAGATTTGACTCATGTAAAAATAATTGTGTATGCAACCAAACCTATTTGATAAGAAGATTTGAAAGCTAAAATAAATAATGTGATTTCAGGCATCACTATAAATCAGTTGGCAAATATTTTCCGTGAATTGTAAAATCGTATTACCCTTTGTATTGCTAATGATGGAGGACATGTGGAAACTTAAATAAAATTTCAATAAAACCTTTAAAAATATAGATTTAAATGTTCTAATTTTTTTACAAATTGACCAAGTAGATATAGACGTTGGTTAGTTCCTGTGACTTGACCCGGAGTTGTGAGTTCAATACCAGACCACAGCAGAGGTGAACAGGGTTAGAGGAAGATAACTCATGACTACCAGAAGAAACAATACTACGCAAGGAATGGAGTTTATATACCCCAGTGATTGTAATAAAGGATTCGGTTTGAAATTCTTAGCACCTGAAGAAGGCCGTAACGTGCAACGGCCGAAACATCGTACAAATGGCAGCAAAGATTAGGACAACAGTCCGAATAATGTAAATACTCTAAATACTACATAATCTTAGAAATATAGACAAATACTAATGACGATTTTATTGAATAAATTATCTCTCTTGAGTATTGTAAGTTTGGTAAATATATCGATTTGAACATTCGTTTTCCGTTCATAAGATATGAAGGAAAGAACTCATTAATACTCGATCCCGTATGTTTCGGTTAGAACTTTGCGCTCTCCGAAGATGAGACCCGGTTATATAAAAAGAGATCACCTTGATATTCGAACATGGGGTCTCTCGTTTGAAACGTTCGCTTTCCGTTCCTTAGACCTGGCAATATCAATAAAAAAAACTTTATAGAAGTGGAACTGGGAAAACTAATAATACTTCGAATATTGTTGATCACTAACCAATAATCATAATTGTATATTTATGTCTTAATAAAAATTAGGACAACTATTGATAAATATCGGCTGCATTATCCATTTGCTGTCAGCCATGTTTGATCGTTCGGCAATAAATTTCACCTTCTTTATTTTACATCCCCATTTAAGCAATGCCCGAAGGAGATTTAGTCCCACTTACTAGTCGGCTTTTCTCTTTGAAGTGGGAACTAACTACTCCAAGACCCTTGATAAACATAAACATTTCTTTTATATCTTTGTAGCTTAATGTTCATGTCTTCATAAATATTTTTTTATCTCCCGATTGGTAGGGAGAAGGAAGTTAGCTTTCATTGCATTTATTCATACGCTGACAGATTAATTTGAAGAACTTAAAAACTTGAATATTCCCAATCTTAAGGAAAGATAATGTTGGATGTTCGGCATGTAATTACGTATTTCATCGATATGAAATAGGAATCATCCAACGATGTTACAACTAAGGCTTAACGGTAAAAAACTACGTTTTGACTTAACGTAAATACTGTTTTATAAGTCGAATTCATGGATAGAGTGACCCCTAGATTTTTGTCATGAATTTTACCTCCTACAGACAAAACGTTAACCTGTGTATAAACAACCAGTCAGGAAAAATGCATGATTTTCAAACTCATTAAAAAATTATATGCACTGGAGTTTCCGGCTTACAAAACGCACCTTTTTCTAAACATTCCCTGAAAAATATGTTTACGTCTTCCTAGACCATAGGTTCCTCACCTTTTTGCTGCGATTACCCCAAAATACAATTTCATTATTATCCATTATCCCCAATAAACAAATACCTGTAATGTAAGAAAAGAAATAATTATATTTTCATACATCAAAAGCAGACAATGTTAATGGAAATTATTCAATACTATAGTCAGTCAGTCAGTTAAGTGCCATACGTGATACACGCTTGGGCGATCATGTCTCGAAAGAGACATGACTGACTGGGCAGAAGATTATCCCGCAGTAGGTTGCCATTGCTTTCTGCAGTAGATTGGTTGCCGATTAATACCTTTCCCAAAGGTACTTGAGCGTAAGTGAATACAAAGAATTCAACTGGAATTTGAACTCGGCTCCCCGATTTGTCGTTCCGAGTCGATATCCACTGCACCACAACGCACATCCCAATACTATGTAACCAATCTATAATAATCAGAGGTATAGTAGCCGCAACCTAGCCGTGATTCTTGATGTGAGTGTTGAGCTTGTATTGCCTGGACCAGTTTATTTACTCTTGGCTTTGTGACTGAAAGGGCTATTCGGGCGTCGTTTGCCACGTTGAGTCTGCTACGTTTCTTGGTTTTCCTTCCAAGGACAGTAGAAAAAGCTTGTTCACATAGATAAGCGGTTGAAAATCCTATGAGATTTTGTACTGCTCTAAAGGCTAGTGTTGATATATCTTGCAGACGAAAGATCCAAAAGGTGTCTAGACCAGACTTAGTCTCAAACAAAAGTTTCCATGCATTGTTCATCCTGAGTGTGAGAAATTCTTCTTTTGCTGGGTAGTCCTCATCAGGAATGATATTTTCACTCACAAGATATGGATTTCTTACCCATTCATTGTTGGAATTATTTGGGTAAATGTAATTCTTCCTTGAAATGCTGTCTCGTTGATAATTTGGCACCGTGTGAAGTTATAAGCTGATTGTCTTTTCCCAAACCAAACATCCATTACCCACAAAATATGGGCTCATTACCCCACTAGGGTAATTTACACCGGGGTTGGAAACCATGGTCTTAGACGAATGTGTTAGGTACCACCATTGAAAGCACTATGATATAGATGGTAGTGAGGATCATTTATTGGGCGTGACTGATATTAGTGATGACTGTACAGATGATAGTTTAGAGCTTCTACATAAACCCAGTATGACGAGTTTTGGAGTTTGATGAAGAATAACTTCTTTTTTTTTATTCATATCACCCGAAGCAAGGCGGTAACACCACTGTTGCGCAGGGGGCTACGTAAAAGTAAGATTGGAAAGAGAAAACCGGAAACCACATATTATGTGAACCGGGCGATAGTTTAGTCTATCTACTCCAATTGAGAAAAAAAAAAGAGTAAAAGAATGGAAAAGAGTAAAAGATTGGAAAGAGAAAACCGGAAACCACATCCTAAACAGGAAACAAGGGATGAGTCTCTACACCTGTTTAATAGACGTGGGTGGAGTGTGAACCGGGCGATAGTTTTGTCTATCTACTCCAATTGAGAAAAAAAAAGAGTAAAAGAATGGAAAAGAGTAAAAGATTGGAAAGAGAAAACCGGAAACCACATCCTAAACAGGGAACAAGGGATGAGTCTCTACACCTGCTTAATAGACGTGGGTGGAGTGTGAACCGGGCGATAGCTTAGTCTATTTTACATGCATATGTTTCAAATGTTTAATTTATTTTCATTCATTAATTTATTTCACATTGAAAATGAATCCACCCTTATATAATTAAAGATATATAGTATATTTGTTAACCAACAAGTTTTATTTTATTACCATACAAACAATATCAAACGATTGATCAATGTAAACTATACGTAGTGCGAGTATGTGGGGGACGCATGTGTTGGTGTATGAGAATGACATTTTTTCCAAGCTGCTGTCTGTCAATCATCACAGACAACCTCTCCTGCCTCCCATAAGCATGGTCTAAGCGAGTCTCCCTGGGAGCAATACACTGCACCTCCTCGGCCTTACCCTCTCTTCCGATCTCAAGTGGAACCATTACATTGAGTCAATAACTAAATCCACTGCTAGGAAGCTTGGGTCACTGTGTAGGGCCAGGAATTTTTTTTTGCCTGAATCCATCTTGCACATATACAAATCAACCATTCGTCCGTGCATAGAGTACTGCTGTCATATATGGTCAGGCGCCCCTCCTGTTCATCTCAGTGTTTTTGACAGGCTCCAAAGGAGAATCAGTAATGTGATAAGTACCGACTTGGCGGCTCGACTTCAGTTACTTTCTCACCGACGGGATGTGGCTTCCATTTGTCTGTTCTATAAATACTTTCATGGCTTCTGCTTCAACGAACTTAAGTCACTTACACGTACAACCAGACTGGCAACTGGGTATCACCCATTCACAGTTATATCAATCAAATGCAGACGAGAATTCTGCTCCATCAGCTTCTTTTCCCGCAAAGTGGAACTCGCTTCCTTATTCTTGCTTTCCTGACGGCTACAACCTCCAGGAATTTAAATGCAATGTCAATACCTATCTCTTAACCGCTTGACTCTAGTTCTTTCTTCACCACCTTGTATATCTTTTCTTTTCTCTCCGCCTTTGCAACTGTCATCACACCTGTATTCCCATCCTTCTCTTGCTCCTTTCTAACTCGGTCGGCTTTCTCTTTACTCTCCTCCTATCTAATCTTTTTACTCTTATTTAGCCCCCTGCACATCTGTGGCGTTACCGCCTTGCTCGGGGTGATACGATAAAAAAAAAAAAAGAATTTTTTTACCAATATTAGGGTGCGTCTTCCGAGCTGAAGCGTCTTGCAAGCCAGAAAATACTGTGTATAATGAGAACCCCTATTGATTTTAACTATAATCGAGAACGTTCGGAAAGTAATTATGTATTTCAATGATATGAATAGTCTCAACTAAACAAAGTAGTCCAAAGACTGAATGGTAATTAACTGCCTCTGGAATTTGTTTACCATCTCGTCTATTAGAATGATCGAAATGTAATTTAATATTTCACTGCTATGAATTATGAGTTGATGAAACAAGGAATACCAAAGGTTGAATTTTATGGAAATAATTCTTGAATTTTTTATTACCCCGTCTATCAGAATGTTCGAAAAAAAAAAATCATATTTCAATTATATGAGTCGACCAAACAAGGCTGACCAAAAATTGAATTTTAACAAACTAGTTCTTGAAATCGTTTACCGTCTCTTCTATTAAGATGTTCAGTTCGTATTTTTCAATGGTGTAAATCATGTGTCACCTAAACAGTCAGTCAGTTAAGAGCCATACGTGAAACACGCTTGGGCGATCATGTCTCGAAAAAGGCATGACTTTCTGGGCAGAAGATCATCCCGCAGTAGGTTGCCATTGCTTTCTGCGTTGGACTGGTTGCCAGCCAAGGCTATAGAACCCAATCTGTTATTTAACCCATAACTGGAGGGAAGAGATGGATTAATACCTTTCCCAAGGGTATTTGCACGTAAGTGAATGCATTGAATTCAACTGGAATTTGAACGCGGCTCCCCGATTTCTCGTTCCGAGCCGATATCCGATGCACCACAACGCACATCCGTCACTTATAAACAAGTCAGACCAAAAATTATTATTATTATATATATATATATATATATATATATATATAGTAATTATCAGCCTTTGGAATTTGTTTACCATCTCGTCTATTAGGATGTGCGGAATGTAATTTAATACTTCACTGCTATGAATTATGAGTTGATCAAACAAAGAATACCAAAGACTGAATTTTATGAAAATAGTTCTTGAATTTTTTATTACCTCATCTATCAGAATGCTCGAAAAAAAAATTCGTATTTCAATGATATGAATCATGAGTCGACCAAACAAGGCAAACTAAAAACTGAATGGTAATTAACTGCTTCTAAAACCTGTTTATCATCTTGTTTATTATGTTACTGTTGTAGCGGAACTCTGGATTCTGATTGGTCATCAAATCGCAAAATTCAAAATACGTCAGAGAAACGGTATTTCCGCAGCTTAAGAAAAAATCATTCTGGAGCCACTCCAAGTGACTGGATTTAATATTTAACGATGGTCTCTAACCGGTCACGGCGGTTAGTCAGGGCAGGCGTTTTGCTGACACACATCTAAAATGGAACGGCAACTTCAAATCGACCCGGAAATAAGGTCGCACCTTGTTCTCTTTCTCTTTCTCCTTATCTATTTCAACAGTTACTACTAGAACACTTTGTATGAACTCTTGATACCTTAACTTTCTCAATGAACATTAACTTCTACAACTTATGTTATTCCTCTTTTTAATAAATTTCTATTTTATCATTCAGAATGTATATTTTATTATTCCACTCTTCTACACTGATCCACACATTCCAACTGACAACCAACCTTCTGATAAAAACCTTCTGATAATAATTCTGATTATAACTCAACATAAAACTTGTGAGCTGTAGGGAGTTCGGTTAAGTCTGACACAAGGCCGAACAAAAGAAACATTAATCATTTCCCTACACTTTCTTCTTCTTCTTCTATGTGCCCTGTCCCTTCAGGACGTAGGCGATCATGGATCTCCACGTCTCCCTATCCCTTGTGGCTCTTAGTATGTTTGCTCCTGTTGCTCCTGGCAACCCCCGTTCCGTCATCCACCTGATCAGACTCTGCAGATATGTTATCCGCTGCCTTCCTCTGTCTCTCCTTCCTTCTATCTGACCAGTCAGTATCAGGTTCTGCAGGCTCTCCTTCCTCATTGCATGTCCCAGGAACTTCAGTTGTCTCTTCCTGATGCTCAGCATCAATTTCCTTTTTGTTGCCATTCTTTCTAACACTTCGTCGTTGCTTGTATGCTCAGTCCACGATATCCGTAGCATCCTTCTGTAGAACCACATTTCGGCCGCTTCCAGTTTTTTCCTCATTTTCGATGATATTGTCCAGCATTCACAGCCGTACTGAAGAACTGACATCACGTAGCAGTCTAGCACTCTTTTCTTCGTTTCTATTGAGATCTTCCTGTGTGTTAGTATTTTGCTCATCTTCTGGAACGCGTCCTTTGCCATGCCAATTCGCCTTCGGATCTCCGTGTCGCACTTTCCATCTCCTGTTAGAACACTTCCTAGGTACTTAAATTCTTGGACTTGTTTGATTCTGTTATCCCCCACCTGTATTTGGCATTTTGGGTTGTATCTTTTGCTGATGACCATGCACTCAGTTTTCTTAAAGTTTATTTGTAGTCCCTTCTTGTCACTCTCCACTGCTACTTTCTGTATGAGATCTTGCAGTTTCCTTTCCGTGTCCGCAATCAGTACTGTATCGTCCGCGTATCTTATGTTGTTCAGGTTGTGGCCTCCAATAATAAATCCTGGTGTGTCATCTAGGGTCCTCAAAATATTATCGCTGTATAGGTTGAACAAATCCGGTGAAAAGACACATCCTTGTCTTATGCCTTTTTCTATCTTTGTGTATCTACTGAGGTCGTTACCTGTCCGTATGCAGGTCGTTTGCTGCCAGTAGAGATTCTTGATTATTCTTATATCTTTGCCGAAAATGTCGAGGTTGCCTATCATTTCCATCAATTCTTTGTGTCGTATTTTTTCGAATGATTTCGCGTAATCAATGAAGCATAGGTACAAGTCTTTCTTGATTTGTAATGCCCTTTCAGAGAGCATCCTAATCATGAATATGGCGTTACTGTTACTTATTTCACTGCTATGAATCAAGTTAGATCCTATCTTGATAGATAGAAAAAGGGATCTAGATATAGTTTATCTTCTACATCATACTCTGTGTGTCACTTACAGTGCATCTCCGCGTTTAATCTGATTAAGGATTAATCTGATTAAGGATTATCAATTTTAAATGTAGCATATTCACCATTGCATAATGTTGGAATGCTGAAAAACTAACATTTTTATGCAGGCAGCTAAAATATATGTGTAAATCTCATAGGAATGCAGGGGTTGCCCGTAGCTGTTGGCCGTGTCTTAAATTTGAAAATGGTCATTGTCAAATATCCAATAAGTCTCAATCTTCAATACGATCTTTCCTTAACGAAGACATTTTTAAAGACACTATTGAATTTGTTTTTACGCGTTACATTTTTACAGGTGATGAAAAATTGGTTTTGCATGTCAGAAAAACGAAAACAACAGCGGTGAGAAACAAGTATCAACAACGTAACCAAAATTCCATTCACAAAAGTATATTTTTTTAATTCGAAAAAGCAAGGCACTGAAGCCACTACAACGCAAGCAGTTAGTTAATGTGAAACAATAAGATAACAAGATAAACATTATAGGAGGAGAGAATTCAAAAACGTCTTAAGAATATAAAAGATAATATTTAAAGATCAAAGTTGAGAGAAAATCAAAAAGCCTGAGTAACATTCCTCATGCGAGAAGTGCCAGAGATGATAATGTCAGCATAGAACTTATTGTTACATTTGTTTCAACAGTAAGAGGATGAGACCTTGCCGCCAATCAAGTACTGCGGTTAAATTTATAAACTCGTCGTACCAAAGTGGTGAGATCATCGGAGCAATTGCCATGAAAATATCTATAGAAAGACACAGGGAAGCTATAGACGTTAAACAATTGACTGAAACCGAGATGTCTGTTCAGGACCGATAAAATTGCAGACCCTTCTTTATCAAGATTATCGAAATGTAGAATAGAAATATCAGAGCGGCTGTGACAGTCGAAGCTGCCCAGTTCTCACTTTCCAGCTTCCAGAAGATTAACAAGCGTTAGAGCGTTCTTCAGGATAATAAAGTATGTTCCACTCTACAACCTCTTTCCTCCAGACGAAACCATTGTGTTGTTAATTCCGAGTGAGAAACCTCACAAATTAATGAACAACTAAACAGATTTTGAGAAAGAAAAATAGGTTATATTCAACGTAAAAATACAACTGGAACGCAGGTTAGTAATCCAGGAATACGATTAGTAAGGGATATATATATACAAGTCTTTGAAGTGAAGCCGTGCTGGAAATAGTATATATATGTGTAATATTCTTCCGACTGAGTGGAGCTCAGAGCTACTACGACTACAGACGCGGTATTCTCTGTGTAACTTCGGTATCTCTCGGTAACTTACGGGCCTCTTACGGTACTCGTACTATAATTCACGGATCTCATTATTGCAGGAGTATATGTATACTCAGGTCGAGTCCATTATCATAGAAAAAGGGGAGATCCCACAACACATTGCTAGCCTGTTCTTACACTATCGGTATGTTTATGACCGATGTCCGAGCGAATTACATCCCTTGGGGCCACGATATCGGACCTTCAAAACTCTAACCCGCCATGCCACGAGTGGACTAAGCCTTATGTAATTCGTAATCCATTTGTAAGGAGGATGTTTCTCTAAGATTCTTTTTTCCACAGAATTTGTGAATTTTCGAACAGACGTTTACGGAGATCTTTCGTTAATCAATACAAAGCTAGCCTTCTTAGGCGTCGGTTCTAAAATTCAGCAATTAGCACACAAATATATCCGATGATCAGTGAGAAAATATTGAAACTTAATTGTTCTATCAATAATTCGATAACTTGTTTGGGGATGAAGCCTCAATCTTTTTTTTTCTCTCCTGTGTTCCTTCAGGATGTTGTTTAAACCATAGAATGTGTTACGGATTCTGGGTGAGGAACCGCACAAAATAATGAACACCAAAACAGATATTTGAGATAGAAAAATAAGTAATATTAAACAGGTAAGTCATCCGGGAATATGATTAGTAAGGAATATATATATATATATACAAGTCTTTGAAGTGAAGCCGTGCTGGAATTATATGTCCACGTTGGAACTTCGGTATCTAACGGTAACCTACGGGTGGGATACAGTACTGTAACGGATCTCTTCTGTTCTTACGAATTGGATCCTGATCTCTCTACGGTAGGAATATATGTAGATTGGGAAAAATAAATGAAAAAGAAAAAAAATGGGAAAAAATGAAAGAGAGAGAAAAATAAAGAAATAAAAAAGAGAAAACAATAATATGTTAAAAAAGCGGAGTGGGGGGGAGTAATTAATGGAAAAAATCCCCCGAAACGATTGTTTATTTTGCTTTCATCATCTTCATCTGTGAGGAGATTGTCCAGCATTCATTGCCATATAGGAGGACTGATGTAACAGTTCAGTATTCTTTTCTTTTGTTTCTGTTGCTTCAAGTCTCTTCTTCATCTGTGAGGAGATTGTCCAGCATTCATTGCCATATAGGAGGACTGATATTACGTAACAGTTCAGTATTCTTTTCTTTGTTTCTGTTGCTTCAAGTCTCTTCATCTGTGAGGAGATTGTCCAGCATTCATTGCCATATAGGAGGACTGGATATTGTAACAGTTCAAGTATTCTTTTCTTTTGTTTCTGTTGCTTCAAGTCTCTTCTTCATCTGTGAGGAGATTGTCCAGCATTCATTGCCATAGAGTAGGAGGACTGATATTGCGTAACAGTTCAGTATTCTCTTCTTGTTTCTGTTGCTTCCAAGCCTCTTCTTCATCTGTGAGGAGATTGTCCAGCATTCATTGCCATATAGAGGACTGGATATTACGTAACAGTTCAGTATTCTTTTCTTTGTTTCTGTTGCTTCAAGTCTCTTCTTCATCTGTGAGGAGATTGTCCAGCATTCATTGCCATATAGGAGGACTGATATTACGTAACAGTTCAGTATTCTTTTCTTTGTTTCTGTTGCTTCAAGTCTCTTCTTCATCTGTGAGGAGATTGTCCAGCTCCATTGCCATATAGGAGGACTGATATTACGTAACAGTTCAGTATTCTTTTCTTTGTTTCTGTTTCCAAGTCTCTTCTTCATCTGTGAGGAGATTGTCCAGCATTCATTGCCATATAGGAGGACTGATATTACGTAACAGTTCAGTATTCTTTTCTTTGTATCTGTTGCTTCAAGTTCCTTCTTCATCTGTGAGGAGATTGTCCAGCATTCATTGCCATATAGGAGGACTGATATTACGTAACAGTTCAGTATTCTTTTCTTTGTTTCTGTTGTTTCAAGTCTCTTCTTCATCTGTGAGGAGATTGTCCAGCATTCATTGCCATATAGGAGGACTGATATTACGTAACAGCTCAGTATTCTTTTCTTTTGTTTCTGTTGTTTCAAGTTCCTTCTTCATCTGTGAGGAGATTGAATTCAGCATTCATTGCCATATAGGAGGACTGATATTACGCAATTGTTCAGTATTCTTTCTTTGTTTCTGTTGCTTCATATATATATATATATATATATATATATATATATATATATATTTATTTATTTTTCTTTGTTTCTGTTGTTTCAAGTCTCTTCTTCATCTGTGAGGAGATTGTCCAGCATTCATTGCTATATAGGAGGACTGATATTACGTAACAGTTCAGTATTCTTTTCTTTGTTTCTGTTGCTTCAAGTCTCTTCTTCATCTGTGAGGAGATTGTCCAGCATTCATTGCCATATAGAGGGACTGATATTACGTAACAGTTCAGTATTCTTTTCTTTGTTTCTGCTGTTTCCAAGTCTCTTCTTCATCTGTGAGGAGATTGTCCAGCATTCATTGCCATATAGGAGGACTGATATTACGTAACAGTTCATTCTTTTCTTTTGTTTCTGTTGCTTCAAGTCTCTTCTTCATCTGTGAGGAGATTGTCCAGCATTCATTGCCATATAGGGATAGACTGATATTACGTAACAGTTCAGTATTCCCTTTCTTTGTTTCTGTTGCTTCAAGTCTCTTCTTCATCTGTGAGGAGATTGTCCAGCATTCATTGCCATATAGGAGGACTGATATTACGTAACAGTTCAGTATTCTCTTTTTCTTTGTTTCTGTTGCTTCAAGTCTCTTCTTCATCTGTGAGGAGATTGTCCAGCATTCATTGCCATATAGGAGGACTGATATTACGTAACAGTTCAGTACTCTTTTCTTTATTTCTGTTGCTTCAAGTTCTTCTTCATCTGTAGTGAGATTGTCCAGTATTCACTGTCATATAGGAGGACTGATATTACGTAACAGTTCAGTACTCTTTTCTTTGTTTCTGTTGCTTCAAGTCTCTTCTTCATCTGTGAGGTGATTGTCCAGCATTCACTGCCATATAGGAGGACTGATATTACGTAAAAGTTCAGTACTCTTTTCTTTGTTTCTGTTGCTTCAAGTCTCTTCTTCATCTGTGAGGAGATTGTCCAGTATTCACTGTCATATAGGAGGACTGATATTACGTAACAGTTTAGTACTCTTTTCTTTGTTTCTGTTGCTTCAAGTCTCTTCTTCATCTGTGAAGAGATTGTCCAGCATCCACTGCCATATAGGAGGACTGATATTACGTAACAGTTCAGTACTCTTTTCTTTGTTTCTGTTGCTTCAAGTCTCTTCTTCATCTGTGAAGAGATTGTCCAGCATTCACTGCCATATAGGAGGACTGTTATTACGTAACAGTTCAGTACTCTTTTCTTTGTTTCTGTTGCTTCAAGTCTCTTCTTCATCGGTGAGAAGATTGTCCAGCATTCACTGCCATATAGGAGGACTGATATTACGTAACAGTTCAGTACTCTTTTCTTTGTTACTGTTGCTTCAAGTCTCTTCTTCATCGGTGAGGAGATTGTCCGGTATTCACTGCCATATAGGAGGACTGATATTATATAACAGTTCAGTACACTTTTCTTTGTTTCTGTTGCTTCAAGTCCGTTCTTCATCTGTGAAAAGATTGTCCAGCATTCATTGCCATATAGGAGGACTGATATTACGTAACAGTTCAGTACTCTTTTCTTTGTTTCTGTTGCTTCGTGTCTCTTCTTCATCTGTGAAAAGAGAGTTTCGGCATTCGCTGCCATGTAAGAGGACTGATATCACTAAACTTCCGAGTACATTTTTCTTCGTTTTTTTAACAAACTTTTCTCGCTTCCAAATACTTTGCTTAGATTTTGAAATTCCTATTCCAATACATATTTCACTTGACTCGCCCTCAATTGCTCAATCTCGCGACGTAGGTTTTGCTTTGATTTCTTATTGTCTTTTCAAAATTTCCAAAACTGTTTTCCTAATTATTTGCTCCAGACATTTTAGGGTCCGTTTTCGTTCCCATTCTATCTAAAGATTTGTAAGGAATCATTCGCTATCCTAGTCCTTCTTTTAATTTCAGTATCGTAATTTGGGAAAGACTTAAGAGTAATCTTTACTGACAGCAAAGCGCATGTATACGGACAAGTAATGAATTGAGTAGATATACAAAGATAGAAAGGGGCGTAAGACAAGGATGTGTCTTTTCCCCGGATCTGTTTAACTTGTACAGTGAAAATATTTTGAGAGCCCTAGAAGTTACGCCTAGATTCGTCATCGGACGCCGCAATTTAAACAACCTAATGTACGCAGATGATACAGTGCTGATAGCAGACACAGAAATAAAACTACAAGACTTCCTGCAGATGGTAGCAGAAGAGAGTGGTAAGAAAGGACTACAAATAAACTGCAAGAAAACCGAATGCATGGTCATCAGTAAAAAGGGCAGCCCAATATGCTAAATACAGGTCGGGGATACTAGAATCAAGCAGGTACAAAAGTTTAGATAACTGGAAAGTGCTATAACAGAAGAAGGAAAGCGCAAAACGGAGATCCGAAGGCGAATTGGCATAGAGAAAGAAGCATTCCAGAAGTTGAGTAAAGTATTAAGAAACAGGACAATTTCGCTAGAAACAAAGAAGAAAGTACTGGATTGCTATGTGATGTCAGTTCTTCAAAATGGCAGTGAATGTTGGACAATATCATCAAAGATGAAGGAAAAACTTGAAGCAACGGAAATGTGGTTCTACAGAAGCATACTGGATATAAAGTGGGGGATCAATTCCATATTAAAATCAATATATAAACTGTTCCCTCACTTTGTGGTCACAGCAATTTCTATACATTTATATTCCTGAGATCCAAAAGCACAAGGATGCATTCTAGATGCTGAGAAGAGTATTAAGAAACAGGACAATTTCGCTAGAAACAAAGAAGAGAGTACTGGATTGCTATGTGATGTCAGTTCTTCAAAATGGCAGTGAATGTTGGACAATATCATCAAAGATGAAGGAAAAACTTGAAGCAACGGAAATGTGGTTCTACAGAAGCATACTGGATATAAAGTGGGGGATCAATTCCATATTAAAATCAATATATAAACTGTTCCCTCACTTTGTGGTCACAACAGTTTCTATACATTTATATTCCTGAGATCCAAAAGCACAAGGATGCATTCTAGATGCTGAGAAGAGTATTAAGAAACAGGACAATTTCGCTAGAAACAAAGAAGAGAGTACTGGATTGCTATATGATGTAAGTTCTTCAATATGGAAGTGAATGCTGAACAATATCATTGAAGATGAAGGAAAAACTTGAAGCAACTGAAATGTGGTTCTACAGAAGGATGCTGCGAATATCATGGATCGAGCATGTGAGCAATGATGAGGTTTTAGAAATGATGAAAACAAAAAGAAAATTAATACTCAGCATCAGGAAGAAACTTCCTGGGACATGCAATGAGGAAAGAGGGCTTGGAGAACCTAATACTTACAGGTCAGATAGAGTGAAAAAGAGACAGGGGAAAGCAGTGGATAACATGTTTGAAGGACCTAATCAGGTGGATGATGGAACGGGTGTTGCACTGTGCAACAGGAGAAGGCGTGCTAAGAGCCACCAGGGATAAAGAGACGTGGAAAGCCACGATCGCCTACGTCCTGAAGGGACAGGGCACACAGAAGAAGAAGAATTTCCGTCCTCTGAAAAAATACTTCTCAGATATTTAAAATATAGAGGTTTGACTTTGGTATCTCTAATTTTCAATTCACAAGTTGGGGTGACCCTTTTTGCTTTCTGTGTTCTTTACTAATATGTTTTCACTTCAAGATACACTTTTATACTAAGCAGTACTTCTTCGAAGTGAATTAATTCTTCCTTGTTTCCAAAGTGGCTTGCACGGAATGACCGCTGGTAATATTTTAGTAAACACTGCAATTGAGAACGAACAGTAAGTGTGTGATATGGGCAATGGGTGTGTCTTTATGGTAGACAAGGTCATGGCACAAGTGGATGAAATCTTAATTGAAAGCAGACATCGCCGAAGAAAATTATATAAGAAACCTTTGTATCATTGGTTTGCCAACAGCTTTATCTAGTAACAGGATTCAAGCACATTCGCAATTCTCAACTTTACAACTAGCGTCGTCGTCTTTCCCGTCATTTCTCGTTCAAATCTCGCCAAACAGGAAGTAGGCTTTGAAGGGTCTGTCACGTAATATTTTCGAAGCCAGGCATCAATTTGATTTCACGACCCTCGATTGCTTCCAGATGGAACTGGAAGTTGAGAAAGTACGTTTAATTATTCAATTATTTCATGTGATGAAGGAGAATTTGCCGAAAATTTCACCAACGGACTCATTTTCCAGAATCAGTATTTCGTTAAATAACCATCATATTAACGATTTTGGTGGTAGGCTGTGTCGAAAACTTTACTGCGTTTCACTGCATGTATATTATTATTTATATAGGCTACTGAGTGCCTTATAAAAAAAGAATGAGCACATGTGAAGTAATGTAACTGTTGGTTTTGCGTTGTGGTGCAGTGGATATCGGCCTGGAACGAGAAATCGCAGAGCCGAGTTCAAAATCCAGTTGAATTCGTCGCATTCACTTATGTGCAAATACCATTAGGGAATGTATTAACACGTTCATTCCCTCCAGTTATGTGTTAAATAACAGGATAGATTGGGTTCTACAGCCTTGTTTGGCAACCAATTTTCCACATAAAGTAATGGCAACTTACTGAGGGAAAATCTTCTGCCCGATCAGTCATGTCTCGTAAGTGACATGATCCCTCAAGCGTGTATCACGTGATCGCAAATGACTGACTGAGGCCTGTTACCGGCGCAGCAATCATGATAAATAAAATTTTAAACTTGAAATGAAACCTGGACGCATATCAAACGATTAATGTCGACGCATCTTTATAATTTATTTCTCAATTTTTTTACGTATATGTATTGGGAACCTCGGCAAGCTTGTCCTTCTAGAACCTATTAAATTTGAGTAGTGAGTTCAATCCTCACTGGGTACCCTATACTTTCATCTTTGTGCCACTGCTAAGCAGCGCTTCGAAAATCAAACTGCATATATGTATATACATAAGTATACTTAATTATAAACTGAGAATAAAAAAACAATATAGTTAAATAATGAAGACAAAAGAGATCTATATTTTTCTCACCTACGCGTTTCGTTCTTTGATGGACGTTCAAGAGTTGAATTTCATTTTAACTAAGGTATTTATCAACAAAGAAAAATGTGCTTGCTACTAGAAATGAAATAAAACGCTCATGAATATTCATTAGATTAACTAAAATTATTAATTTGTCTATATTTCCGAGATGAGGTAGTATTTACAGTATTTACATTACTCGGACTATTGTGCTAATCTTTGTTGCCATTTGTACGACGTTTTGGCCGTTGTACGCTCCGGCCTTCTTCAGGTGCTAGAAATTTCGAACTGAACACTATTACAATCACTGTGGTATATGATCTCCGTCCCTTGCGTAGGAGTGTCTCTTCTGAAAGTCATGAGTTATCTTCCTCTAAACTTAATCTATCTCAGTCTGTTCGTATCTATCTATCTATCTATCTATCTATCTATCTATCTATCTATCTATCTATCTATCCCAGTCTGCTTCTATCTATCTATCTATCTATCTATCTATCTATCTATCTATCTATCTATCTATCTGAGTTCAAAACGTAAGAGAGAATGCGGTTGGAATAAAAACAACGCTAAGAGACGACGTATACGTGATCAGTGAAAGTGTGAAAGATCCTAGGAATAAATTAATCGCTTTTTTTTCAATTAATTTGCACAGGGATCTATCTATCTCAGTCTGTTTCTCTCTCTCTCTCTCTCTCTCTCTCTCTCTCTCTCACATTATCTATCTATCTATCTATCTATCTCAGTTCAAAACATAAAGGAAAATGCGGTCGGAATAGAAAAACAATGCCAAGAGACGACGTACACAAGTGTGAAAGATCCTTAGAAGGTATTATTCGTTTTGTTTCAATTAATATGCACAAGGCTGGACATATATAATTTTTTCTTGAATACGCAAAGAACTACATTGATGGATCTTAACTCTAATGGCTACAAAAATAAACTGTGGCAGCTGTTTGCATATCATTTTTGGACACCCTGTATTTTTGAGAAGATGTCTGCAAACAAAACGAAAAGAATTTAATCTATTGCCATCAAACTCGGTCGACGTCGCTGTGTCGAGAGGGAATGGCGTTCTTTCGAATTCCGCCGCGATTTCAGGTTGCAGACACGAACGAATCGCGTCTCAAGAGAAAGTAAACAGAAATGAAATGCCTCTGAGGTCAGCCTCCAAAATTCCGTAACCCGAGATCGTTAGAATCCGGAGAAATTCTCGGGACTCATCTGAGCAGAGAAAAAAAATATATTTCCATTAGAATACGAAAACCTAAACTATTTCACCGATAGATGCCTAACCCTACCAGCAGAGTTATAATACGAATGAAAATAAAATAATTTTACATTCTTTTTCATTAATGACAATGGATATATTAAGCTGCCACACAGACTTTTCTCGTCTTAGAAAATTAAAAATTCTCATAATGTCCATAAATACATTTTTGGTGCTTAAAGGAGCTCTTTAAGTGATGTCCTGCCTTCATTGCCGATTTCGGATTTTTAAACATCATATCGGCTCCGGCAGTAACCCTGACTTTCGGATCAGAAGTACCAAGCCGGCTCCTTTTGTGCTACTTGTCTTGATTTTTATATTTTCTTTTCGGCATAAACAAATGGCTTTCAAATTGTAAGCCCAAGAGGAACTCAAGGTAGAGTATTATTAATTAAAATTGTAGCAGGGGCTATAAAAAAAGAGCTTCCGAGGCTAGCTAGTAAGTCAATCATAGGAAACAATATTTTCATAAGAATACGAAAGGATAGACTATAATTACCTAATTTTACAAGCAGTGTCAGAAAACTAATGAAAATAAAGTAATTTTATATTTTTGTCATTAATGAAAATGGATATTTAAACCTGCTACACGGAGTTTTCCGGTTTTTGAAAATTAAAAAAGAAAAAAATTGATTTAAAAAAAAGTAGGCCCAAGAGCAACCCAAGTTAGAAATTACTGAGGTTGTAGCACGAACGTAAGTAGGAGTGGTAAAAACAATAGATCACGAGGCTAGCTATTAAATATAATAGTTGATCCTAAATTTAGAGATTTTAAGATTGTATTGATGAAAGAAGCATCCTCTCCGGAGTCTGTCTCACAAAGTAACAGCTCTAGCAGTCTGTCTAAATGTCAGTTAAGAGCAATACGTGATACACGCTTTAGGCGATCATGTCTCGAATGGGACATGACTGACTGGGCAGAAGATTGTCCCGCAATAGATTGCTATTGCTTTCTGCAGTAGATTGGTTGCCGATTAATACTTTTTCCAAATGTATTTGAGCGTAAGTGAATACAAAGAATTCAACTGGAATTTGAACTCGGCTCCCCGATTTGTCGTTCCGATTCGATATCGACTGAACCACAACGCACACCCCGAGAATACATACATACAGAGTGGGATTGGGAAATTATCGACATATTTTTTCTGAATTTCGCACATGCACGTTGTTTTGTGTTCTTTTTTTAAAATTTTCTGAGCTGGACAGTATATTGGGGTCAGTTGGGCACAGTCCGTGAGAAAAAAAGAGCCCCACGTGTCAATCTAATCCGCCAGAAATTTAAAAATGCTATGCGATACGGTCTGGGATTCATGATGGAATCTCTAGAAAAAAATTTCAGAGTGTTTTGGTGTCCATGTGAAGTTAGTGTAGAAGATTCAGAAAATGTTGGAATATATATATATATATATATATATATATATATATATATATCCAGTCAACATCATGGAGTTTGAAATGATCACTAGTAATGGCAACATTATGCCTCCATTCATCTCCACACAGGGCCTCAGATTCAACACAAAGGCCGACATCCCGTGACTTAAGATCAAGTGCCTTGAAGTCAAGTGCTTTTCTGTCCGGGGTCAAGATAGTGGCTTCTTAAAGACGCTACTTATGGCAACAAGCCATGACCCAAAAACAGGAGAACCCGGTCATAGCGAAAGACAATTTCTGCGACTACATTCAGTTTGTTAAGTGCCATATGTGATTCACGCTTAGGCGATCATGTCTCGAAAGAGGCATGACTGACTGGACAGAACATTATCCCGCAGTAGGTTGCCATTGCTTTCTACGGTAGACTGGTTGCCGACCAAGGCTATAGAAGCCAATCTGTCCTATTATTTGACTCATAGATAGAGGATGAAGAGATGTATTATATTATTAAGTAGTAATTAGTGGGGGATCAGTTTATTACTTCATAATAATATAAAACTGATCCCCACTTTATGCCCACTAGAAGCCTTAATCATGTCTCCAACTATTATATTCAGTCAGTCAGTTAAGTGCTATACGTGATACACGCTTTGGGCGATCATGTCTCGAAAGAGACATGACTGACTGGGCAGAAGATTATCTCGCAATAGGTTGCCATTGCTTTCTGCGGTAGACTGGTCGCCAAACAAGGCTATAGAACCAAATCTGTTCTGTTATTTGACTCTTAGCTAGAGGGAGAAGAGATGTTTTATATTATTAAGTAGTAATTAGTGGGGGATCAGTTTATTACTAGATAACAATGGAAAACCGATCACCCACTTTATGCCGAGTAGAAACCTTAATCATGTCTCAAACTACTATACTCAGTCAGTCAGTTAAGTGCCATACGTGATACACGCTTTGGGCGATCATGTCTCGAAATAGACATAACTGACTGGACTAAAGATTATCCCGCAATAGGTTGCCATTACTTTCTGCGGTGGACTGGTTGCCAGCCAAGGCTATAGAACCCAATCTGGCCTATTATTTAACACATAACTGGAGGGAAGAGACGGGTTAATACCTTTTCCAAGGGTATTTCTGCGTAAGTGAATGCAAAGAATTCAACTGGAATTCGAACTCGGCTCCCCCGATTTGTCGTTCCGAGTCGATATCCACTGGACCACAATGCACATCTTGCGACTACATTACTCCTTACTAATTCCCTAGACTGCAACCCCTTGATTAGTTGATTTATAAGCGCCGCTTAGATGTGGCACAAGGCCGAAGATATAGGATACCCAGTGAGGATCGAACTCACTACTCAGTTGTAATAGACAAGCTTGCTAATCATTACACTACATCGAGGTGCCTAAGCATAGATTAGATGTGACACAAGGTCGAAAGTATGGGGCACCCAGTGAGGATCGAACTCACTACTCAGTTGTAATAGACAAGCTTGCTAATCATTACACTACATCGAGGTGCCTAAGCATAGATTAGATGTGACACAAGGTCGAAAGTATGGGGCACCCAGTGAGGATCGAACTCACTACTCAGTTGTAATAGACAAGCTTGCTAATCATTACACTACATCGAGGTGCCTAAGCATAGATTAGATGTGACACAAGGTCGAAAGTATGGGGCACCCAGTGAGGATCGAACTCACTACTCAGTTGTAATAGACAAGCTTGCTAATCATTACACTACATCGAGGTGCCTAAGCATAGATTAGATGTGACACAAGGTCGAAAGTATGGGGCACCCAGTGAGGATCGAACTCACTACTCAGTTGTAATAGACAAGCTTGCTAATCATTACACTACATCGAGGTGCCTAAGCATAGATTAGATGTGACACAAGGTCGAAAGTATGGGGCACCCAGTGAGGATCGAACTCACTACTAAGTCGTAACGGGTTCTAGCGAGACAAGCTTGTTAACCATTAGACCACGTCAGGGGGCCCAAACCCCCTTGATTAGTATGCATGAGACGTAGTTGACCAACAAAACTTCTTGCAATGCCAAATTTGAACTAATAGCAATGATTATGGTAGCATTCACCAACTTAAACGAGGATACCACCCAAAAGAGACGCAGGAGATTCCGAAGTTATCTGGAATCAGGTTTTGAAATCAATGGCAGCATTTAGCATTTTAAGATATTTTGTGTAATTTTGGTAAATATACATATTAAAATTATATGTGCGTATTATTTTTATTTCTGCGTCATCTAGACCAGTATTTTTCAAACTATCTGATGTGGCGGACCGGTATTTTTTTTCAGTGTGCCAGGGACCGTCAAGCAAAGCAATCCAATGCAAGAGCGGGGTGAGGGGGGGTTGTGAACCCCGGAATTTATTTTTAGATATGTACTATTTCAGTGATATTTTGAGATTATCTTTAAAACACATGAGGACATATCTTGTTCATTCTAAAGGCTGTCTTCATTGACGTAAAAAGTCTTCCCAGTGTGCCATTGACCGGTACCATTTTTGTGCTATATTAGTTATGGACACTGGTTTCGGGGTATAAATTTTTAAAAATCCTGGAAAAATATTTAAAGTTAATATTAATACTTCGTAAGTAATTTGAATTTAATAAAAGTCATTAATCTTCTAAAAAATAGACAAACAGTAAAACAAAATATTAATTTTAACTAATTTAAGACGAATTTAAAATATATGATATGTATATATCATGGACTAGCAGTATAGCCCGGGGTTACTAGGGTGTAATGAAAGCTTTAAAACTAATCCATGGTCCTGGAGCTCAGACTCTTTGGACGTTGGCACGAAAGACTAAAAAGCAATAGTTGTTTCCAGTTAAAGCGAAACCGTAGACTGAAAGAAAAATGAATGAATGTAAGTTAAATTTTGATTTCCTGCTATCGATATCAAATCAGTTTTTTCGTCGTAAACTGAATTTTGAAGGCTAAATAAGTCCTCTGAGTAAATGGTATCATGGCTGAGACTAAGAACGACAATTATACCTACTTAGAGCCAAACCCGAAGCAAAAACTAAAATAAAAGGGCTGAAAATATACAGACATAAAGGCAGATAAACAGACACACACACAAACATCTTGCCTATAAATAAATACTGTAAAAAAAAAATACATTTTTAAACTTACAACTTTTTAGTAGTTTTTCCTATATATATATATTATCGATTTTCTGCACTATTGTAAGAACTGCCACCTTGAAACTTGTGAATATCGTTTCTTATGTCTTTGTCTATGGGTGTATCAAATTTGATTAAAAATCAGACCACTCCTTCTATAACCCGATTTTTTCGATTATCGATTTTCGATATTCATCGGGGGTCCCTCGACACAAAACCTAGCTAAGAACACTCGCAGATGCTTATAGTACAACTGTGTAAATTTTCAAGCAAATCGGTTCAGCCGTTTCGGTGTCTTTAGGTAACGGACACACACACACACACACACACACACACACACACACACACACACACACACACACAAAGTTCCATTTATAAATAAGTTTAGATATATGAATGGAACAAAGTCTGATGCGTATTCAGTTCCCTGTTTTGCCGTTCATTATATCGCATTCGTCAGTTGGGTAGCAATAACTTTTAACATGAGTGAGTAAATGAACAATGTCGCCATAATAATATAAAACTAAAATGAAAATGTAAAAATAAAAAAAAATTAAAAAAAAAAGAAAACGAGTCAAATATCCTGGCAGTCTCTCGTGGCTTAGAGTTTTACTATTATTTCTTTCTTTTCTGGAAAATCTCCGTGTACTGGCAGACGATGGCTTGCGTACCTTCGCCGGTACGCGTACCACATTTTGAGTAGCACTGCTCTAAACAACTTATCCATCCATGTATATTTTACGTTTTCTTGTAAGTGAAGGGTATTTTATAGTTAAACTATAATTTGGGGAAAAAGTGAATTTGTATCTTTTTCTTCCCATTGTCTGCTGTTGAATGAGATAGTCTTAGAAAGACAAGATTATAAGCTTTCTTATCTACCGAGAACCAACGAGATCAGCGGCAAAAATATACAAGCAGCTTAAAATAATTTAATTATATATTATATTCATTGTCCTCCTAATTATGTTAACACATAACACAGAAATGTCTTTGTCATACATAGGTGAGTCATGCAAGAATTTATTAACGGAAAATCTCAGGTGTTTCGAGGTATTATAGGAACAGAACTCTCTCATGAGTCAAAGACCCTCTGTATTTTATATATATATATATATATATATATATATAGGAAAGAATATTAATAAAAAGTTTAGAATTTAAAAATGTACTTTTTTAAACAGTATTTGTTTATTTTTATTATATTTTATATTTCAGACCGTCCTCGGTCCTTCATCAGAAACAAGTCAACGAGGACGGTCTGAAATATAAAATATAATAAAAATAAACAAATACTGTTTAAAAAAGTACATTTTTAAATTCTAAACTTTTTATTAATATTCTTTCCTATACATATTAAGACAGTATACGTGGATGATCATCACTATTTATATATATATATATATATAAGCTACTTTGGCATCTACGCATCGTTCCTTCAGCAATGAATTAGAACACTCTCAGCTACTGGGTGTGTATAATGATAATATACGCGCTAAAAAGCCCTTCTAACGAGCGCCGGTAGCTCAGAGTTATAATCGCCGATTGACGCCAATTCGCTCAGGTTTCAATTCTGGGGAAAAGGCAATCGGCTGTCTAACCGTACTGATGAGCTGTGATACAGCGAAACACATCTGTCTGCGGATGACTCTCTCTCTCTCTCTCTCTCTCTCTCTCTCTATATATATATATATATATATATATAAGTAATGATATCAAGTCAGTGAAAGGCGATGATAATTTAACAAGATCTACTTAATATAAAATATTACGAGTTATGACTGTATAGAGAATTCAATGAATGTTATCCAAAGCAATATGATATTTATAAAGAAAACACAACACATCATTTAGAATGATTATAAATTATAATTCATTTCTATGAGCTAAATTAACTCATTTCATCAGCTTTAGCTCATAGAAGTGAATTATAATTTATAACCAATCTAAAAGAGGTGTTTAGTTTTTTCCTATATATATATATATATATATATATATATATATACAGCCTTTGAGATTTGAAAAAGAAATCACAAATCACTCGACGAGTGGTCGAGAGTGAGGGAAAATTTACTCGCCCCAAAAATCTTGTTGGAAAGAATTTAAAAATTTATAAAAAATAAAAAGAACAAAATTTGATCTTTCCTCTTAATAATAGCATAAACATATTGATGATAAAACTTTGTTTTGATTAAGTTTGAGCTCTTTAAACATCATGATATGCTGTTTTTTGTTTGTTTTTCTTTTTTTAGCAATTGAGTGGAGGTACCTAAATTCGTAGTTTTTTTCTTATGTTTAACTACAACCTTCACGTCATCGATGATAAAAAATAACAAATCTGATTTTCTCAAGGATTTTCTATGAAAAAATTACTAACTTGTATAATTTGTTTTTCGGAGCCTAGTTTAAAGAATTATGCGTATTTTTTTCTTACTTTCGAATGTTCGTTTTTACATTTTGTAAGCGGAGAGAAAATATAGATATTGATTCAAGGATAATATTTTTTCGAATGAGTTTCTGAAAATCTTTGAGCGTCTTTAATCTGTGCAACAGAGACCTTTAGCTCCACTCTAGAAGCGTTAATTAAACGAATGTTTACACTGACCGGGACAATAAAAGCGAGACAGTAGCTTATCAATCTAAATACTATTTGTAAGATCTTACTTTGATGATTGCGGGATGCCACTGTCTTTTGTTTAACCACACATTTCGACATAAATCCTTCGTCATGCATAAGACCAAAGAGTTCAATAATGTCATTGTAAGTCATTCTAAGTAACTTGTGAATCGTCAATGGCATACAGATTTCCTTTTTCTATATTTGAAGGGACACGTTTCATTGCGAGATTTTTAATCAAACTCGGGCAAGTAAAGCAATAAACTTTAACCGCCCAATTAAGTTTTTAATCGACTGAGTCGATCGGGCAAGTGAAATCTCAAAGACTATATATAATTACAAGAAATTAGAACGTTTTCATCTATGGATGTAAGAACCTAAGAGATATTTTAGTATGGTTACACTTAGTCAGAATTAAATGTCCACTTCAAGGACTTTGCAACATAAAAGAAATTATTTACAAGACAAAGATATATGACTTAAATGGCCAGAATAAAATATATTTGGGTTCAACCAAAGACACCTTTAAGAACAGGTGGTACAATCACAGGTCTACATTCCAAATAGAAAACTTAAAAACTGTACAAAGTTGACTAGCCACGTGTGGAAATTAAAATCCAAATATGGAGAAGACCCTGACATTACGTGGAGTATAGTGAAAACAGCCAAGCCATACAACGGTGGCAAAATATGTAGACTGTGCCAGGAAGAAAAGTTAGAGATTATGTTAATCCTGATAGATCTCAACGCTGACTCCCAAGCCCTTTTGAAACAATGTTGAGATTCTTCTCTGATGAAAAGAATTTCTTCCAGGACCAGACGAACAAGCAGCAGAACGACAGATGGATCCGCAAAGACATCGAGGAGGTTCCCGTCGTGAAGCATACGATGTTTCCCTATTCCGTCATGGTCCTTGGCGTCATCTCCAACGAGGGGGACGTCATGCCACTGTTATTCTTTCAAAAGAGCCTAAGAGTCACCACTGAGATCTAACAGGAGCTGCTGAGGAGGGTAGTGAAGCCCTGGATGGGCGAGATCGTCGCTGGACGCCCCTACGTCTTCAGCAGGGACTCCGCTCCTGCGCGTAAGGCCAAGACGACTCAGGCGTGGCTGCTCAACAATATTCCTCACCATTGGTCGCTGGATGTAAGGCCGTCCCCGTCACCCTACTGCAACACCCTTGACTATTTCTTCTGGGGTGTGAACGAGGCAAAGACCAACAAGCAGGCCCACAAAACGTTTGAATCTCTGCAAGCTGCCATTGTGGAGGCGTTCGTCGCGATGGACAAGGACATATTCGCCAATGCGTCTTGTATTTAAAACAAAATATCATTTTCACCATTTATTTTAACATATTATCTGAAGAACTGTGTTGTTCTGAAACATGAAAATTATTGTGTAGTGATAAAATACTTTTATAAAATACTTTTGTGTTCTTTCAATTTATTGTAATATATATATATATATATATATATATAGAGAGAGAGAGAGAGAGAGAGAGCTCAGAGGTAGATTCGATTCGCCGACTGACGCCAATTCGGTCGGGTTTGAATCCTGGGTAAAAAGCAATCGGATATTTAACCGTGCTGATGAGCTGCGGATGAGTCTGCGGATGATTATATATATATATATATATATATATATATATATCGATTATATATATATATATATATATATCGATCACCGAAGTTAAGCAACGTTGAGCCTGGTCAGTACTTAGGTGGGTGACCACTTGGGAATACCAGGTGCTGTTAGCATTCACGGATGTGCGTTGGGGTGCGGTGGATGTCGGCTTGGAGGGGGAAATCGGTGAGCCGAGTTCCAATTTCAGTCGAGCACGCTGCATTCACTTGCGCACTGGTACCCTTGGGAAAGGTATTAATCCGTTCGTTCCCTCCAATTATGGGTTAAATAATTGAGGTCTGCTGTTCGTGCGATTTGTGGCAGTCATCTGCACCAATTGTTTGTTATCAGCAGTTCCAAGAAGTGTGGATGGTGCTACACAATGCCTTCACCACTATAAACAAATCTCTGTGTGGTTGTCTTGCTGGAAAAAGGTTGGACCCTCATACGTTGAACGCGACGGGGAGAATCCATCATATATATATATATATATATATATATATATATATATATATATATATATTACGGAAATTAATGAAATCGGTTATAAACAACCGACAATTTGAAATTATTTGTTTGAACATTATTTTTAATCGATACTCGTAATTAAGTAGATATTCTGTTCATAATCAAACATTATATATATTTATTTCTACCGGCCTGATTATCTACGATTAATGTTTGTTACGAAAATATATGTCATTTGGCAGGATCCTAACCTGCGACCCTTATCCATAGAAGGGAACCCTCCAAGTGATCTGGCGTGTCTTAGACCTCTCGACCACGAATGATCAACAGTTTAAATGAAGTCAAATCAAGCCTATATAACACAATTTTCGATTCTCGCAAATAACCATATCTGCACTGAAATGTATCATAATGTCAACAAATGTATACATGTTACGGAAATTAACGAAGATTACCTAAATTGGTTATAAACCATCTTCAGCATCCGTCTTTATTGTACAGAAGATTTTACACGAATCTGTATAATAAAGACGGAAGCTGAAGATGGTTTGCCTGAAATATGCCTACACTTCCCCTTAACCATGGAGTAAAGTGCCTGTCTTAATTTTTACATATATTTGCTGTCCATGTATTTATATACATATATATTTAGAGCACTCCTAGAGAATTATCCTACCACTTTATGTACAGGATACTCCTTTGGATTCTTCTATATCTACACCGCATATATATATATATATATATATATATATATATATATATATACACACACACACACACACACACACACACACACACATATATATATATATATATACATTGTTCATTCATTCACCTTGGAGAGGGGTAGATTTCATGTAAACGGTGATTATTTATGGCTTTACGCTACGTTCTTTAATTACTGGGTTGAACGCAGTTTGGTCCATAGTATCCTCAGTATCCTTCTGTAGAACTACATCTCTACTGCCTCAAGCCACTCCTTCATCCTTGATGAGATCGCCAAACATTCACATCCATTCAGAAGGACAGATATCGCAACAGTAATCCAGCACTCTTTTATTTGTTTCCAATTGGATTTTTCCTGCCGCCCAATGGTTAGCTTTTTAAATACGTCTTGGGATCTCAGTATCACGCTTTCCATCCTCTGTCAGAACGTTTCCCAGTTAGAGGAAACCCATACATCGAGAGTGTGGTTACCTCAGTATCCGATCGGCGATATGTGATTTGTCACCTCGTTAGTAGCCACGACTATCAGGACTATCACGTTGAATACACCGGTTCTCGCTCGATCCACCGAAGTTAAGCAACGTTGAGCCTGGTCAGTACTTAGATGGGTGAACGCTTGGGAATACCAGGTGCTGTAAGCTTTTCTTGACGGATGTGCGTTCTTACGGCCATATCACGTTGAATACACCGGTTCTCGCTCGATCACCGAAGTTAAGCAACGTTGAGCCTGGTCAGTACTTAGATGGGTGACCGCTTGGGAATACCAGGTGCTGTAAGCTTTTTTTGACAGATGTGCGTGCTTACGGCCATATCACGTTGAATACACCGGTTCTCGCTCGATCACCGAAGTTAAGCAACGTTGAGCCGGGTCAGTACTTAGATGGGTGACCGCTTGGGAATACCAGGTGCTGTAAGCGTTTTTTGACGGATGTGCGTGCTTACGGCCATATCACGTTGAATACACCGGTTCTCGCTCGATCACCGAAGTTAAGCAACGTTGAGCCTGGTCAGTACTTAGATGGGTGACCGCTTGGGAATACCAGGTGCTGTCAGCGTTTAGTGACGGATGTGCGTGCTTACGGCCATATCACGTTGAATACACCGGTTCTCGCTCGATTCACCGAAGTTAAGCAACGTTGAGCCTGGTCAGTACTTAGATGGGTGACCGCTTGGGAATACTAGGTGCTGTAAGCGTTTAGTGACGGATGTGCGTTGTGGTGCAGTGGATATAGGTTCGGAAAGAGAAATCGGTGAGCCCAGTTCGAATTCCAGTTGAATACTCTGTATTCACTTCAGCACTGGTACCCTTGGGAAAGGTATTAATTCGTCCCTTCCCTCCAGTTATAGGTTAAATAACAAGGGTAGGACTTTGGGGCCCTACCCTTAAAGACAAATCCCAATGAATCTTGATAAAAGAAAAATGTATTACTAGACACAATACTTATATAAAAAAAATTTTTTTTATTTTTTTTTAATCGTATCACCCCGAGCCAGGCGGTAACGCCACTGATGTGCAGGGGGCTACGTAATAGTGAGAAGATTGGTAAAGAGAAAGCTGGAAACCACATCCTAAACAGGGAACAAGGGATGAGCCTCTACACCTGTTCAATAGACGTGGGTGGAATGTGAAGCGGGCGATAGATCTACTCCAATTGAAAAAAAAGTGAGAAGATTAGTAAAGAAAAAGCCGGAAACCACATCCTGAACAGGGAACAAGGGATGAGCCTCTTAACCTGTTCAATATAACAATAAATTGTTGAAAAGATAAAAAGGTATTACCAGCAATAAATAAATAAAGTTTAGTTGGCAATAAATGACCCGCCGAGGTTGATTTGCCATAAAAAAACAAACCAACTTTTTTTAAGTACAGTTAAAGAATACAAAAAAAAAACATCGATAAATTAACTGAAAGAGATGAAGGGAATGAATCTTGAAAATTTGGAGAGAACATCGTGAGAGACGAATGTAGGTAACAGCAACTTGGTCAAAGATGAAAGCAGAAAGTGGCAAGTTTGCAAAAACAAGCGTCAGCATAACATCTGCGTCCAAAAATGACTCAAGTGTAAGAAACGCGTTTTATTGGAAGTGGAAACGAAGAAAGTGTTGAACCATCTGCAGTAAAAGAAAAAAATTCAGAGAACCTGAGACAACAAATGAACATTTGACGAGTGTCAAGAGATGTAGAAAGTTGTTAATCCTAAAGCGTCTATCGGTAATGAAAATAAAAATTGCGATGATCGAACAGAAATTTCTTTACTTTGAAAACAATTTTGCTTATCTGTTAATATCAAAGTTTTATTTTTGGAATGCTACTAAAGCAAATCTTTGTTAAAACATGATAAAAAAGAATTTAGTTTTTAAATCTAAAGAGTTACGGCGGTCTATGGATTTCGTTAATGTTTGAATACGTATAGGGATTTAAAAAAATTAAAATAGTTAAAATAGAAAAACTGGATTTAGCTTAGTCCTTTTAACCTCGTATTCTAACTATTTATTTTGGGGAAAAACGTTACATTTTTAGACTATATTTTTAATATTTGTTTTTAATATAGTAACTAAGAAACGGAGGCCCCTTGAAGTACCCGAGCGGTGGCTAACACCTCTACCAAACGTATGAGTTGACAATTTTTTTTTTTTGAATCATATAACCCCGAGCAAGGCGGTAACGCCACTGGTGTGCAGGGGGCTACATAAAAGTGAAAAGATTGGGAAAAAAAAGCCGGAAACCACATCCTAAACAGGGAACAAGAGATGAGCATCTTCACCTGTTCAATAGACGTGGGTGGAGTGTGAACCGGGCGATAGTTTAGTCTATCTACTCCAATTGAAAAAAGAAAAGAGTGAAAAGATTGGAAAAGACAAAGCCGGAAACCACATCCTAAACAGGAAACAAGGGATGAGCATCTTCACCTGTTCAATAGACGTGGGTGGAGTGTGAACCGGGCGATAGTTTAGTCTATCTACTCCAATTGAAAAAAGAAAAGAGTGAAAAGATTGGAAAAGAGAAAGCCGGAAACCACATCCTAAACAGGGAACAAGAGATGAGCATCTTCACCTGTTCAATAGATGTGGGTAGAGTGTGAACCGGGCGATAGTTTAGTCTATCTACTCCAATTGAACTCGTTTTTAGCTCAGAAGGGCACAAATTCACGAAAAAAATAATCAGGATCAGTTTTTGAAAGTTACACTTTTGGATGTGTTGATTCGTCCAGGTCTGAAAACGACATTTTCAGTAAAAACTCATATACACGTCTTCACCAGCGTCGGGGTAAAAATAGGAAAAAAATTTACATGTTTCGCTATTTATCTAACCTCATCAGAAATGTTGGAAATATGAGAACGCATAGATATTTCATTATTATTATTTTTAATTTTTTTTTAATCATTTCCCCCCAAGCAAGGCATTCCACTGCCACTATTGCGCATGGGGGTTACATAGGGGAAAGTGATGAGAAAGAAGGGTTAGTTATAGGAAATGTAGGAAGAAGGGTGATAGACAGATGAGGATACCGAGGATGGGGGTTGGATAGATGGGAAGAGTGTTTGAGAGAATGGATGCGAGTTAGTGTGATAGGAGGTGTCTATTGACCTTACATTTAAACTCCTGGAGATTGTAGCTGTCTGGGAAGCAAGTATATCGATGGGAATTCAACAGGCGGGAAGTGCGAGAAAAGAAATTGTTAGAGTAAAAATTGCGCTTACATTTTATCTGTTTCACTGTAAAAGAGTAGGACCTAACTGCTAATCTAGTATCTCGTGCAAATTCATACCTGGGGGGCACCAGTGATCTAAGTTCATCGGAGCAGAAACCGTGAAAGTATTTATAGAAGCCACATCGCACCGGTGAGAGAGTGACTGCAGCCGGGCTGCCAAGTCGGTATCGATTACATTACAGATTCTGCGTTGAATTTTGTCAGGAACCCCGAAAAGAATAGCAGAGGTACCCGACGAGATATGATCGCTCAAGCGTGTTTCACGTATGGCACTTGACTGACTGACTGACCCGACCAGATGTAGCAGCAGTATTCAATACACGGGTAGATGGTAGAAATTCTATAATGTTTCATGTTTCATTGGCCGGGTAGATGCAGGGCCGATGTAAAGATTTCATCATCCTCCATCCAGTATCATAAATAAGTGCGGGTTCCCACTCTACTATATCTCAATTTCATAAGGTAGAATTCATACAAAATTAAAATTATATTGTTACCTAATTATACAAAATAATTGATCATGTGCAATAGAAGTGAACAATTCAGCTTTCCTTTCAATTATTTTTGGAAAAAAAATGTTTCATTTTTATTTGTCCGTTTCTGAAAAAGAGACTTTCGTCACAAAACGCATAGAAAGAGGTTAATTAACAAAAATTGAGGAAATTCAACTCGTTTGGGCTTCTGTTAAATTGCTCGTTAACTTATTTAATTAAAAACCGCAAGCAGTCATTAGTGACATCGTGGAGGAATAGACAAACTGGCTCACTACATTCAATTGGAAATGGTATGGATCCAACTTTTCTTCCCTTGCTATGGACTAGAAAATATGGGCGACTGGCCTATGAGAAGGAAAACTTTCAATTCAAAATTCAAGGAGAATTCAGTCCCAGGTGTTTTATTCCATCAAAAGTCAATTGCTATACGTGATACACTTTTGGTTGATCATGTCTCTTTCGAGACATGATTGACTGGGTAGATTTTCTCACGGTAGGTTGCCATTATTTTCTGCGGTATACTGGTTACCAACCAAGGCTAAAAAACTCAATATGTTCTGCTATTTAACCCATAGCTGGAGAGAGAAGCGACGGATAAAGTCAATGTAACGAATTCCTATGCGATTCGAACTCGGATCTCCGATTTCTTGTTCCGAGCTCATCGGAGAATTTTAGGCCAGTCAGGACATCTATCAGATCACCAGTCATCTTTACCATTTCACATGAAAAGAAATCTAAAAATTATATCTTTTGAGACATCCTTAAAACATTTGTCCCATCGCCAGTCATCCTTTCCATTTTCCATGAAAAGAAAAATAGAAATTTTTCAGACATTCTTATGAAATGTAGGGAAATGCAAATATTTCAGGACATTTGTCCCATCGCCTGTCATCGTTTCCATTTCTCCAGAAAAGAAAACCAAGAATGATAACTTTTGAGACATTTTCTTTTTATAATCATTTCACCCTAAGCAAGGCAGTACTGCCACTAGTGCCCAAGGGGGTTACATGAGAGGAGAGCGAACAAAAGAACACTTCACCGGTGGAATTCCCTTCCGTTTACTTGCTTCCCCGACGGCTACAATCTCCAAGAATTTAAATGTAAAGTCAATAGTCATCTCCTATCTCGCTAAACTGCATCCTCTCTCTCATGCTCCTTTCTCCGTCCACTCCACTCTCATCAGTATTCTCATACTTCTCTTACCCACTTCCTGACACCCCCTATAACCTGTCACTCTTACTCATAACTTTCTTTCTATGTAACTCTCTGCAAAACAGTGGCAGTAAACTGTCTTGTTTGGGGCGATATTATTATAAAAAAAGATAGATAGATAGATAGATAGATAGATAGATAGATAGATAGAATCTCCAACTATTTAAATGTAAAGTCAATAGTCATCTCCTATCTCACTAACTTGCATCCTCTCTCTCATGCTTCTTTCTCTGTCCACTCCACTCTCATCAGTATTCTCATCCTTCTCTTACCCACTTTCTGACACCCCCTATAACCTGTCACTCTTTCTCATAACTTTCCTCCTATGTAACTCCCTGCAAAACAGTGGCAGTAAAATGCCTTGTTTGGGGCGATATGATTATAAAAAAAATAAATCCATTGCTAAGAAGTATGGGTGAAGAAACTATTAGTATAGAACTTCAAAGATGCGTTCAACAATTTTAACAAGGAAGTGTTGAGTAAAAATGGCGGTTATATTTAACATCCTTATGGAAGGTAATGAAAATACACGAAGTCAAAATCTCACGACATCTGTTCCATCGCCAGTCATAGTTTCCATTTCCGATGAAAAGAAAACAGAAAATATCTTTTTGAGACATTTTTATGAAATGAAATACAAAAATTCAGTCCCAGGTGTTTTATTCCATCAAAAGTCAATTGCTATACGTGATACACTTTTGGTTGATCATGTCTCTTTCGAGACATGATTGACTGGGTAGAAGATTTTCTCAGGGTAGGTTGCCATTATTTTCTGCGGTATACTGGTTACCAACCAAGGCTAAAAAACTCAGTATGTTCTGCTATTTAACCCATAGCTGGAGAGAGAAGCGGCGGATAAAGTCAATGTAACGAATTCCTCTGCGATTCGAACTCGGATCTCCGATTTCTTGTTCCGAGCTCATATCTACTGCACCATAACACATATTTTTTTTTATCAATATAGTACAGCACCTAAGTTAGTAAAGTCTTTTTTTATAATCGTATCGCCCCAAGGCATTATACTGCCACTGTTGTGCAGGGGGTTACATAGAAGGAAAGTTATGAGAACGAGTGACAGAATACAGGGGGTGTCAGGAAGCGGGTAGGCGAGGGATGAGAGCATGAGAGAGAGGATGCAAGTTAGTGAGATAGGAGATGTCTATTGACTTTATATTTAAATTCTTGGAGATTGTAGCTGTCGGGATATCTATCTATCTATCGATCTATCTATCTTTTTTTATATTTTTTTTATAATCATATCGTCTCAAGCAAGGCAGTTTACTGCCACTGTTTTGCAAGTGGTTACATAAGGAAAGTTCTGAGAAAGAGTGACAGGTTATAGGAGGTGTCAAGAAGTGGGTAAGAGAAAGATTACTGTGGCCATAAAGTGAGGGATCATTTTATATCTTGATTGTGATGTAGATTTGATCCCCCACTTTATATTCACATTATTGTAGCTGTCAGGGAAGCAAGTAAATAAAAAGGAATTCCACAGGAGGGAAGTGTGAGAAAAAATGTTGCTGGAGTAGAATTTGCGTTTACTTATTGGTTTCACAGTAAAAGGGTGGGACCTAATTGCTAATCCTATGGCTCGAGTAAATTCGTATGTAGGGGACACGAGTGAGCTAAGTTCATCGGAGCAGAAGCCGTGAAATAGAAGAGACACAAGAAAGCCACACTGCGCCGGTGAGAAAGTGATTGTATCCGAGTTACCAAGTCGGGATTGATTATATTGCAGATTCTCTGTCGAATTTTATCAAGGACCCCTAGGTGGATAGCAGGAGCACCCGACCAGATTTGGTATCAATATTCAATGCACGGGCGGATGGTAGATTTATATATATGCAAGATTGTTTCAACCGGAAAAAATTTCCTAGCCCTACAGAGAGAACCGACCTTCTTAGAAGCGGATTTAGCTATGGATTCTTTGTAGGCATTCCACTTGAGGTCTGTTGTAAGAGTTAACCCGAGGAGGCGCAGTGTTTTATTTTCAGGGAGACTAGCCTGATCCATGCTAATTGGTGGGTAGGAGCGATTGTCTGTGATGGTTAGCAGCTTCGTTTTAGAAGCATTAACATTCATGAGATATTTCTTAGCCCAGTCCACCACGGATAAAGTTATAGAGTTTGTAGAGGACTGAGGAGAGTTCGGGGGAGCAACTCTTCAGGACAATGATTCGGATTCCGTCGTCTCCGCTCGCTTTATGGGGATCAGGCTTTGAAATTATTCTAGAGGTCACTGAGGTGGATGATGTGTATGTACATCAGTTGGGCTTCGGTTCGGGGTGGGAAGTCGGTGTCGATTCGTCGTCAATGATACAATGACACTCGTATGTAGCGTGTTACAAGGAGCGAGAGAGAATGAAAAGCGAGGAGAAGTGGGGGAAAAGAGCTAAAGATCAGGGTTCGGTAAGACAGAGATAGCGTTTTAAATTGCATTTAGATGTTTGTGTATTAGGTGGCAGGAAAACAAATAATTGATAAGGTCTTCCACAGGCGGAAATTGGAGATAAAAAAAATAATAATCGGGTTTGCTATCTCGGTAGTTCAAAAATAAAATTAATTGTCATTTTCCCTTGCTTAAATTTTCTCATTGTCTTTCACTGTTAGTCAGCCCCCACTCCTCATTTGGATCTTTGTGACTTTATCGCCTTACTTGAATGATTAAAACAAAAGGTTGTACGAATTTATGATCGATGTAAAATTCGTTTTCCTACAAACTTGCAAATTGATTTGTGTTATTTGTCGTACCTAGAAAACAAAAAGAAAGCGAAAAGAAAAAGTTATTTTGCCATTAGTAATTAACTAGCAGTATAGCCCGGCGTTGCTCGGGTTTAATAAAAGCTTTAAAACTAATATATGGTCTTGGAGCTCAGACTCTTTGGACGTTGACACGAAAGACTAAAAAGCAATAGTTGTTTCCAGTTAAAGCGAAACCGTAGACTGAAAGAAAAATGAATGGATGTAAGTCAAATTTTGATTTGCTGGTATCGATATCAAATAACTTTTTTTCGTCGTAAACTGAATTTTGAAGGCTAAATAAGTCCTCTGAGTAAATGGTATCTTGGCTGAGACTAAGAACTACAATTATATCTACGTAGAGCCAAACCCGAAGCAAAAACTAAAATAAAAGGGCTGAAAAAAAAAATACAGACATACAGGCAGATAAACAGACACACGCACAAACATCTTGTCTTTTATATATATATATATATATATATATGATCGATTTTCTTCACTATTGTAAGAACTGAAACCTTGAAACTTCTGAATATCGTTTCTTATGTCTTTGTCTATGAGTGAATCTAATTTGATTAAAATTGGACAACTCCTTCTATAACCGATTTTTGATTTTCGATTGTCGATATTTATCGGGGGGTACCTCGACACAAAATCTAGCTAAGAACACTCGTAGACGCTTATAGTAAAACTGTGTAAATATATTTCGGAGTCTATAGGTAACAGATACACACACGCAGATACACACACACACATACACACACAGACAAAGTTTATTTTATAAATAAGGTTAGGTTAGATTTGTTGCCCTCTAAAATGCATAAGGAAGAACAAAAAGAGGCGTATTCAGTTGCAGATTGCAATAATATAATACGTATTGTAATCACGCCTCAAAAATATGATAGCAAATACAACTACCCTATATCGAATTTTATCAACAATAATATAAAATCCGTTTAACTATGAATCGCCAAATCATGTTCAAAAATCAACTGCAGGCGATCAAATTCTGTTGGAATGTCATATCACTGAAGCTAAAACAAATTTGAAACTGAATAATCAGATCACCGAATTAAAGACAACTGATTATATTCTTGAGGCTATTCGTCGCTAGCATTGCAATCCAACAGAATACGAGTTTAAAATGCCTTTTAACAATTTAATAAGACAGTGGAAGGATTAATTAGAGAAATGCTAGAGAAGTAGATAGTTTCTCGGATTCGACATCTAGAATTCTAGTAAGGTTCATTACATTCACGTAGAATTGGAATTACACCAAAATTTTCCTTTCGCTATGGATTAATACCATGACAGACTGGGTTTTACGACATTGAGAGCGAGAACAGACTGGGTTCTATAGCCTGAGGAGATTGTGAAGCATTCACTGCCATATAGGAGGACTGATATTACGTAACAGTTCAGTACTCTTTTCTTTGTTTCTCTTGCTTCAAGTCTCTTCTTCATCTGTGAGGAGATTGTCCAGCATTCATTGCCATATAGGAGGACTAATATTACGTAACAGTTCAGTAGTCTTTTCTTTGTTTCTGTTGATTCAAGTCCCTTCTTCATCTGTGAGGAGATTGTCCAGCATTCATTGCCATATAGGAGGACTGATATTACGTAACAATTCAATGAACTTCTCTTTGTTTCTGTTGATTCAAGTCTCTTCTTCATCTTTGATGAGATTGTCCAGCATTCATTGCCATATAGGAGGACTGATATTGCGTAACAGTTCAGTATTCTTTTCTTTGTTTCTGTTGCTTCAAGTCTCTTCTTCATCTGTGAGGAGATTGTCCAGCATTCACTGCCATATAGGAGGACTGATATTACGTAACATTTCAGTATTCTCTTCTTTGTTTCTGTTGATTCAAGTCTCTTCTTCATCTGTGAGGAGATTGTCCAGCATTCACTGCCATATAGAAGGACTGATATTACGTAACAGTTCAGTACTCTTTTCTTTGTTTCTGTTGCTTCAAGTCTCTTCTTCAAATGTGAGGAGATTGTCCAGCATTCACTGCCATATAGGAGGACTGATATTACGTAACAGTTCAGTACTCTTTTCTTTGTTTCTGTTGCTTTAAGTCTCTTCTTCATCTGTGAGGAGATTGTCCAGCATTCACTGCCATATCGAAGGACTGATATTACGTAACAGTTCAGTATTCATTTTCTTTGTTTCTGTTGATTCAAGTCTCTTCTTCATCTGTGAGGAGATTGTCCAGCATTCACTGCCATATCGAAGGACTGATATTACGTAACATTTCAGTATTCATTTTCTTTGTTTCTGTTGATTCAAGTCTCTTCTTCATCTGTGAGGAGATTGTCCAGCATTCACTGCCATATCGAAGGACTGATATTACGTAACATTTCAGTATTCTTTTCTTTGTTTCTGTTGATTCAAGTCTCTTCTTCATCTGTGAGGAGATTGTCCAGCATTCACTGCCATATAGGATGACTGATATTGCGTAACAGTTCAGTATTCATTTTCTTTGTTTCTGTTGCTTCAAGTCTTTTCTTCATCTGTGAGGAGATTGTCCAGCATTCACTGCCATATAGGATGACTGATATTGCGTAACAGTTCAGTATTCATTTTCTTTGTTTCTGTTGCTTCAAGTCTCTTCTTCATCTGTGAGGAGATTGTACTCATTCACTACCATATAGGAGGACTGATATTACGTAACATTTCAGTATTCTTTTCTTTGTTTCTGTTGATTCAAATCTCTACTTCATCTGTGAGGAGATTGTCCAGCATTCACTGCCGTATAGGAGGACTGATATTACGTAACAGTTCCGTATTCATTTTCTTTGTTTCTGTTGATTCAAGTCTCTTCTTCATTTTTGATGAGATCGTCCAGCATTCACTGCCATATAGGAGGACTGATATTACGTAACAGTTCAGTATTCATTTTCTTTGTTTCTGTTGCTTTAAGTCTCTTCTTCATCTGTGAGGAGATTGTCCAGCATTCACTGCCATATAGGAGGACTGATTTTATGTAACAGTTCAGTATTCATTTTCTTTGTTTCTGTTGATTCAAGTCTCTTCTTCATTTTTGATGAGATCGTCCAGCATTCACTGCCATAATAGGAGGTTTTATAGTACGGAAATTTTCATTCACCTTTTTTTCTAACATAATTTTCTTATTTCTTAATACTTCATGCAGCTTTTGGAAGGCGTTTTTCGCTATCCCAATACATTTTGTCAATGTGCCAACATTGGAATCTTTGTGATTGACAAGTAATTTGCCTAATTTATTCCAATCGAAGAATATGAATGAATATTGTCAGGTACGAAATGAGACTGTGTGTAGTTTTGTGACAAATTATTTCGTTCATGATGATGAAGATGACTACCTTTTACCTTGTGGAAGACTATACGGTACGATGCAGGGCTAGCTTCGTTTTCAGGTTGTAGTCGGCAAACTAGAAAAATTGAATCGGTGGATGGTTTTTTGACAGACGGTAGAAAATGTTACACAGGTATATGATGTTCCATAAAGTAATATTGGAATAGAGGTTGTCTATGACAGTTAAACAATATTTATGGAAAGGAAACTAAGAAAGAAAGATTTGAGGCATAAAGAAAGAAGGAAAGAAAAACAGAAAGAAAGAGGACTGAGAAAACAGCAAATCGAGACTTGAAGAAAATACGAATAAAATATTAGAGAATGGCGGCAAAAAAGTCGACACTGATAAGGCAAATGAGTCCTTCCCATTTCATTCGTTGTCAAGGAATTACTGGACATTTTTCCTTTTATCTTATTAAAAATGGAAGCGCTTTCTTCAGCTCGGAGCCCAATTACCGTTTATCTCGTCTTCGCCTTCAAAATAAAGTCTTGACTGTTAATACATTCTTAAAGAAAAGACGCATTCGATATAATCAGTTGCAATTCTAATACTTTTCCGGTTACTTTTTTTTATCTGTCTTTTTGGTGTGGAGTCTATGCAGTAACACGAATCAAAATATAGTTTGTCAGAACTTCCGGAACGATATCATTAATACATGGTTTTATGGTTTTAACCAACAAAGCCGATCTCCCAACCAAGACGTGTTATGGTTGCTTTGCAATACTTCAAAAATGATTAAGACTTATTTTTACGACAAAAATATACTCTCAGGAGCTTTAATAATATAATAACTAGATGAGTTGGAAATTTATTACGAGTTCATATTTTCATCGTGTAACCCATGACCGGGTTTGGCCGTTTGTTCCCTAGCAGATGGGCACATTACGAGCTGCGTCACTGTGTCTTGATCGCATTCTAATGTGTGTGTCTTTGCAAATAATTTTCAAGTCCGCTCAAAATTTCAAATATAGGTACTAAAATCAGGCAGGTACAAAAATTTAAATACCTGGGAAGTGTTCTAACAGAAGACGGAAAGTGCGACACAGAGATCCAAAGGCGAGTTGGCATGGCGATTGACGCGTTCCAGAAGCTGAGTAAAGTATTAAGAGACAGGAAAATTTCGATAGAAACAAAGAAAAGAGTACTGGATTTCTATGCGATGTCAGTTTCTCAATATGGCAGTGAATGCTGGACAATATCATCAAAGATGAAGGAAAACCTTGAAGCAGCTGAAATGTGGTTCTACTGCTGTGGATATCATGGATCGAGCATGTGAGCAATGATGAGGTTTTGGAAAGGATGGAAACGTAAAGGAAATTAATACTGAGCATCAGGAAGTGGGACATGCAATGAGGAAGGCGGGCTTGGAGACCCTGATACTAATAAGCAAGATAGACGGGAAAAAAAGACAGGGAAAAGCAACGGATAACATATTTGAAGGGCTTGAGCAGGTGGGTGACAGAACAGGGGTTACGTGGTGTAACAGGAGAAAGCGTGCTAAGAGCCACCAGGGATAGGGAGACGTGGAGGGCCATGATCGCCTACGTCCTGAAAGAGCAAGGCAAATAAAAGAAGATAATGAGATTGTTATCCCATTTTTCTCTGTCAGCTTCTATTAATCTGGTTTAAAGGGAGCATTGGATGATGGTAATAGAAAAATGGTCAGCTCTTACCACGTCTCCATGCTTATTTTTTTATTGCTGACGGTGGTTGTAAATTTGTTATGTATTTCAATGGATATTTTTTTTTTGTTTTATGGCGTTTTTGCATGTAACCAGTGCAGGTGCCTTGCGCACATGTATCGGTTATGGCTCGATCTGCGGTGAAGAAACATGGTATTGTCGGAACAACTCGTTAGGGATTACTTGCTTCATGACTTTTTTCGTAGACTTGACAGTAACTGCATCAAATCGCCGAATACGGCAAGTTTAATGCGGTAACTGAACGATCCGGCTGGTAATAATTCCAGAAGATTTGGTTGGGAGATTTTGCTTTCTCTGCACCGAAATGTACTGATAGCTGATCGAATCTCCCCCGTGGATGAGAAGTGGGTCCTGTTAGACATTCCCTTCCGTTTTCACCATGAGACCTTGTGCCTCAATCCACGACACTACATCCGTTAAGTGAATTTTTTTACATTGCCATCTAACTCCCCAGATTGTAACCCCCTTGAACATTATGTGTGGGACGCAGTTGAGCAGGAGACCGACAAAGCTCACTGTAACACCAAAGATAAACTGAAGGGTAGCATTGTTAGCAGCATTGACTAACTTATGTAAGGAGAGGGTCCAGAAGAGTTGCAGGAGATTCCGAAGTCGTTAAAAAATTGTGGTTGAATTGAATGGACATTTTATTGAATAAATTTAGTCTTTAGTATTTCAAGATATTTTTGTGCAATTTTGGTAAATATACCAAATTCAAATGAAATGTCAGTTTTAGTTTCATTTTTGCGTTATTTAGACAATTCATTCATGACACTAGATATATATATATATATATATATATATATTTATAAATGTAACTTTGCCTGTGTGTGTGTGTGTGTGTGTGTGTGTGTGTGTGTGTGTATGTGTGTGTCCGTTACCTATAAACTCCGAAAAGGCTGAACCGATTTTCTTTGGAATTTACACAGTTGTACTATAAGCGTCTGCGAGTGTTCTTAGCTAGGTTTTGTGTCGAGGTACCCCCGATAAATATCGAAAATCGATAATCGAAAAAATCGGGTTATAGCAGGAGTGGTCCGATTTTAATCAAATTTCATACACTCATAGACAAAGACATAAGAAATGATATTCAGAAGTTTCAAGGTTGCAGTTCTATCCTTGGATGACTTATGTGACTACGATATTGGAAATCGATAGCCCTACAACCTACCGGGTGTGAACAAAATTAATTTTCAGCCCGTTTATTTTAGTTTTTGATTCGGGTTTGGCTCTAAGTAGGTATAATTGTAGTTCTTAGTCTCAGCCATGATACCATTTACTCAGAGGACTTATTTAGCCTTCAAAATTCAGTTTAAGACGAAAAACTTATTTGATATCGATAGCAGGAAATCATAATTTGACTTACATCCATTCATTTTTCTTTCAGTCTACGGTTTCGCTTTAACTGGAAACAACTATTGCTTTTTAGTCTTTCGTGCCAACGTCCATAGAGTTTGAGCTCCAGGACCATGGATTAGTTTTAAAGCTTTCATTACACCTGAGAAACGCCAGGCTATACTGCTAGTGTATATATATATATATATATATATATATATATATATATATATATATATACACACATATATTTTAGATGCGATTGGTAAATTGTCGCAATTATTTTATTATTTCAAATATTCTTTAGGCTGAGTCTGAGCTCCAGGACCATGGATTAGTTTTAAAGCTTTCATTACACCCGAGCAACGCCGGGATATACTGCTAGTATATAGTAAACACGTATGAGAATCTGATAGAATGGTGAATATATAAGACAATTTTGAAAAATATTATTTTGATATGTTTCACCGATTATCCGGCGTTATTACGAAAATATTTTTATAACATTGTGAAATTACCTGAATTGTCTTACATATGTACAGCGCGCTCGCGCGCACACACACACGCATATGAAACGTGTCTGGCACCGAGGGATCCATAGAGAAACATACACTATCACAAAAACGGATTAGGGATACTTACCTGAGGTTTATTACAAAAAGCTGGAAAACTGTATTTTTTTTACTTTTGCACCCTTATATATATATATATATATATATATAGAATAAAAAGTGAGAGAGGCCGTGACACTTTTTTTCTATACGAATATCTCTCGTTGGAACAACCCTATTTCCCCCGGTTACTCTCCTTGGGCTTCTTGACAAAATACAAAGGAGAATCTGTAACGTGGTTGATACTGACTTGGCAGACCGGCTGCAGCCGCTCTCTCACCAGCGTGATGTGGCTTCCCTGTGCCTCTTCTACAAGTACTTTCATGGCTTCTGCTCCGATGAGCTTAGATCACTGGTGCCGCCTAAGCACGAATTTGCACGAGATACTAGATTAGAAACTAGGTCCCACCCTTTTACAGTTAAACAGATAAGATGTAACCGTAAATTCTACTCCAACAGTTTTTTTTCTCGCGCTTCCCGCCTGTGGAATTCCCTTCCACATGTCTGTTTTCCCGACACCTACAATCTCCAGGTGTTTAAATGTAGGGTCAATAGACACCTCCTATCACACTAACTTCCAATTATTCTCAGAACACTCTCATCTACCCAACCCTCATTCTCGGTATCCTTACCCGTCTACCACCCACCCTCTGACATTTCCTATATTTAACCAGCCTTTATCCACTCTATGTAACCCCCTGCGCAGTAGTGGCAGTGAAATGCCTTGCTCGGGGTGAAACGCTTATAAAAAAAAAATATATATATATATATAGTCATCCGAGGACAGATCTGTTTCGCTGTATCACTGCTCATCAGTACGGTTAGACTCCGATTGCTTTTAATCCAGGATTGAAACTCGACCGAATTTGCGTCAGTAGGCGATTCTAACTCTAGGCTATAGGCGCTCGGTAGAAGAAGGCAGGCTTTTTTGCGTGTATATTATCATTATGCACGCCCAATAGCCAGAGTGCTCTAATTCATTACTGAATGAGCGATGCGTACAAGCCAGAGTAGCTACTGTTTTTAAAAGTCTACCATTCTTCCAGAGTGCTCAAATGCCAAAAAGTAGATGATGAATCTCTGTATCTACAATTTTTTTATGTCTAGACAACAACTTTTTTAATTTCCTGTATATGGATAAAGTTTTGGGCTTCTTCGGGTATGGGCATTTTTGCACCATATTTGAATTAATAATTTTTTGTTTTTGATCGTTGTTGATGAAACGAAAATTTTCTCGCTGAAAGAGCTTTTCAACAGAATGTAAATTTTGGAATTTATATATATATATATATATAGTCAACCGCAGGCGGGTCTGTTTTGCTGTATCACAACTCATCAGTACGGTAAGACATCCAATTGCTTTTAGCCAGGATTGAAACCTGACCAAATTGACAATTCTATTCGAATGTACCTCTGAGCTGAGAGTGCTCAATAGAAGGCAGACTTTTAGCGTGTGATATACCATATAACATACGCCAGTAACCTGAGTGTGTTCGAATTTATTACTGAAATATATATATATATATATATATATATATATATGAATGCATCTGGAAGTTAAGTATATTATAATACTTAACTTCCAGATGCATCCAATTAAGTTTACGTCCTAAAATAAAATAGTTTTATGACTTAGCAACTTTTAAGAAAAATATGTCAAAATAAAAAAGATATTTTGTCCTGTATTAGTGGCTTACAAAATTTGTTATAATGAAAGTAGAAGCAAATGTGCATACACACACACACATATATATATATATATATATATATATATATATATATAATATCATGCACTGGTGGTCTAGCCGACAAGCAGTGCAATATGAACAGCTACCAAGAACCAAAGACATCGTTGCGGACATGCACTCACAGCCGTCGAGGCGTGTGCAACAGGCACTGGAGCAGAAGTAACTAGCATTAGTTAATCACAAGTGCATTCTTCCTTCGTGAAAACGCCACGCCTAAAGTGTCGCGGGGCCTAGGGATGACATACGGCAACTTGGCTGGGGTACACGGTGGAACCCACGTTACTCCCCGGAGCCTGCGTCAACAGATTACCACATCTTCCATTCTCTAGGCAACCACTTTTGTGGGAAATATTTCGCAAATGTGGCAGACTTGCAGTAGGTACACATAGAATTTTTTCCCGTCCAAGACACCTAATTTTTAGTTCGGGTCATTGCGTTGCTGGAGGTAAGTTGGCAAGGAATTCTGGATGACGATGGAGATTACTTTGAGGACAACCTTTATGTATGCCAGCTTTTTTCTAATAAACTAAGTACAGCAAATGGTTTTCTGGCTAATTTATAGAAAAGGCAGAGGGAAGACACGCCCCGTCGGTGAGAAAGTGAATGAAGTCGAGATGCCAGATCAGGATCGATTATATTACAAATCTTTCTTTGAATTTTCATAGATAGAGAGATAGATATGAATGCATATATAGGCAAGAGCTGACTATATATATATATATATATATATCAGAACACCGAAAAAGATTTACCCGTCGAAATAGATTATAATTTATATCAATTTTAGATGATGTGTTCAGTTTTCCTTTATGTATATCATATTGCTCTGGATAACATCCACTGAGCTCTCTATATAGATATAACACTTAATATTTTATATTAAGTAGATCTTCGTTTTCGAATTTGACATCATTACGCACACACACACACACACACACACACACACACACAGAGCTACACACACAAACACACAGAGCTACACACAGAAATTCACAAATTCATAAACACACACACGGATAGATAGATAGATAGATAGATAGATAGATAGATAGATAGATAGATAAGAACAGACTTAGATAGATAGATAGATAGATAGATAGATAGATAGATAGATAGATAGATATGAATAAATTAATATATACTTCTTGTGTGTGTGTATGTGTGCGTGTTTGTGTTCGTGTGAATAAAAACATATGGTATATATCTATATATATATATAATTATTTAGTTTTCGGTCATAATTAAATTAAGCCGGTACACAGTTGTATTAAAATGTTTAACCCTCTAGGGCCATTCGTATCATATTTGATACAGTATTTCCCTATAAGGAAACATTTGGTATTTCCCTATAAGGAAACATTTGGTATTCATTGACTGAGCAGGATACGAATGGCCCTAGAGGGTTAATAGATAGATAGATAGATAGATAGATAGATAGATAGATAGATAGATAGATAGATAGATAGATAAACAGACTGAGATTAACCCTCTAGGGCCATTCGTATCATATTTGATACAGTATGAAAACAAGCCTTGAAAGAAATATTTTCCTGAAAATTTTTTAAGAGAAATATTTTATAAATTTCAAATGAAAGCAGTACTGACTGCTCAGTCAATGAATACCAAATGTTTCCTTATAGGGAAACGCCAAATGTTTCCTTATAGGAAAATACTGTATCAAATATGATACGAATGGCCCTAGAGAGTTAATACAATAATATTGCTGAAATTTTGAATGTGTTTTATTTGTACACGAGTTATTACGCAACCCAGGTTTCTACCTTCCGGTGTCTTCAGGCAATTTGCAATAACTAATTTCACCGTTTTTTTAAGAACGCTCATGTAACAGGGATTTTTTATGAACGGCCATAAAAAATCCCTGTTATGTGATATCCATTTTAGTTGTTGCTACTGTTGGTAGTCTTCAAGTGATGTGGTTTCTGTTATTTGGTACAGTTCTTTGTTTGTGATTATGTAGCGCCAGTCCACAAGGTTGAAAGACGGATGATCTTTGCCAAGACAATCAGGCTTCATTATTTTCTCTTTGAGTTACATGTGATATCCATTTTAGTTGTTGCTGCTGTTGGTAGTCTTCAAGTGATGTAGCTTCTGTTATTTGGTACAGTTCTTTGTTTGTGATTGTATAGCGCCACTCCACAAGGTTCAAAGAAGGATGATCTTTGCCAAGACAATCAGGCTTCATTATTTTCTCTTTGAGTTACATGTGATATCCGTTTTAGTTGTTGCTGCTGTTGGTAGTCTTCAAGTGATGTAGCTTCTGTTATTTGGTACAGTTCTTTGTTTGTGATTATGTAGCGCCAGTCCACAAGGTTCAAAGAAGGATGATCTTTGCCAAGACAATCAGGCTTCATTATTTTCTCTTTGAGTTACATGTGATATCCGTTTTAGTTGTTGCTGCTGTTGGTAGTCTTCAAGTGATGTAGCTTCTGTTATTTGGTACAGTTCTTTGTTTGTGATTATGTAGCGCCAGTCCACAAGGTTCAAAGAAGGATGATCTTTGCCAAGACAATCAGGCTTCATTATTTTCTCTTTGAGTTACATGTGATATCCGTTTTAGTTGTTGCTGCTGTTGGTAGTCTTCAAGTGATGTAGCTTCTGTTATTTGGTACAGTTCTTTGTTTGTGATTATGTAGCGCCAGTCCACAAGGTTCAAAGAAGGATGATCTTTGCCAAGACAATCAGGCTTCATTATTTTCTCTTTGAGTTACATGTGATATCCGTTTTAGTTGTTGCTGCTGTTGGTAGTCTTCAAGTGATGTAGCTTCTGTTATTTGGTACAGTTCTTTGTTTGTGATTATGTAGCGCCAGTCTACAAGGTTCAAAGAAGGATGATCTTTGCCAAGACAATCAGGCTTCATTATTTTCTCTTTGAGTTACATGTGATATCCATTTTAGTTGTTGCTGCTGTTGGTAGTCTTCAAGTGATGTAGCTTCTGTTATTTGGTACAGTTCTTTGTTTGTGATTGTGTAGCGCCACTCCACAAGGTTGAAAGACGGATGATCTTTGCCAAGACAATCAGGCTTCATTATTTTCTCTTTGAGTTACATGTGATATCCATTTTAGTTGTTGCTGCTGTTGGTAGTCTTCAAGTGATGTAGCTTCTGTTATTTGGTACAGTTCTTTGTTTGTGATTGTATAGCGCCAGTCCACAAGGTTCAAAGAAGGATGATCTTTGCCAAGACAATCAGGCTTCATTATTTTCTCTTTGAGTTACATGTGATATCCGTTTTAGTTGTTGCTGCTGTTGGTAGTCTTCAAGTGATGTAGCTTCTGTTATTTGGTACAGTTCTTTGTTTGTGATTATGTAGCGCCAGTCCACAAGGTTCAAAGAAGGATGATCTTTGCCAAGACAATCAGGCTTCATTATTTTCTCTTTGAGTTACATGTGATATCCATTTTAGTTGTTGCTGCTGTTGGTAGTCTTCAAGTGATGTAGCTTCTGTTATTTGGTACAGTTCTTTGTTTGTGATTATGTAGCGCCAGTCTACAAGGTTCAAAGAAGGATGATCTTTGCCAAGACAATCAGGCTTCATTATTTTCTCTTTGAGTTACATGTGATATCCATTTTAGTTGTTGCTGCTGTTGGTAGTCTTCAAGTGATGTAGCTTCTGTTATTTGGTACAGTTCTTTGTTTGTGATTGTGTAGCGCCACTCCACAAGAATGATCTTTAGGTCTTATCATTTTTTTTTACTTCTCGGCTGAAGAATGTTCAACATTTTTAAGCAAAAAACACTATACCCCTTTTTACATCCATATTTTTTAACTGAACCTATGAAATGTATCGGGTGCAAAAAATATTACGGGTGGAGCTTAAGAATCAGAATCGGAATAAGATAAATTCTTCAAAACATTCTTTTTGTTTGAAAATAGACACAAACTTATTTATTATTATGTCTAGAAGTGTTTTCCATAGTTTACACTGGGTCAGAAATCTGCTGTCGCTAGCGTGTTGAAATAGACATACCAACTGATGACTCATTGTTTGTTTCCCAAAAGTAAACACTGCAACTGCCTGCCAAGTGTAGCAGGACGATAAATATTTGTTTATTTTCCGCCATAGTCATTCCAATGCTTTCTCCATTCACAACACAGAGCATTATTTCTTCGCGTTTTCTTAATCATAGCTTTATACAGTTCAAAATTTATTCCCTTATTCCGCGTTGTTTTTATTCCGATTCTACTTATTCCCATTCGTATTCTGATTCTTATTCCTATTCTTTGAGTTATATATGTCGTATGTTCATTTGTGAACATTAAGAATCTTCTTTGCAAACTGCCCAGTTTTTTTATTTTTTTCATTTATTTACTCAACCGGCAGAAGATTACTTAATTTGTATTTTTTACACTAGGGGTCGGCAACCTTTTGGAGAGTGAGGGCCAAAAAGCTCTGTAGAATCATGAATGAGGGCCAAAAAGTAATGGCTCCAGTGTTATGGAGAAGAACAATGTTATTAAATATGTGAATAAATTTTCTATGTGCTTGAAGAAAGCAAGGATTCATTGTAATTTAAACGAGAATTTTGTTAAAAACATATTATATCTTAAAAATAAATATTTCATAAATCAGTACTGAAAAAAAAAATTCCATTAAAACCGGTTGAAAACACCATTTTATATTCATTTAAAAGTGCCCTCGCTCGAAGGTATTTCACAAAAAAAGTGAAAATGAGGCCGTAATCTAATTTTCGCGATCCCTACAAAATAAATAAATAGATAAATAAATAAATACAGAAATAAAAGGAAAACACATTCTCCAGGTAAAAAGAAATATATATATATATATTTTTTTATTTTTGACGCAATATATTCAGACTATCAACTGTCACTTTACCTTATATTTATATCGTGTCCAGAGTAAGGTAGCGGGCCAGACAAGATTCACTCGAGGGTTGGATGTGGCCTGCGGGCCGGGGGGTTGCCGACTGCTGTTTTACACCCTGTGTACAAATTCCGGGTATAATTCGAGATAGTGGATTATACATGAAGAAGCACTTTTGGGAAGCTAACGGATAATCCGACCGAGAAACATCACCTTGGGAGTTGGTTCCACAGAGAAAACCTGTTCGAGTGGAACTTCTTATGGGATACAAATCCCATATCATCCAACAACTAACTAAAACGGAAAAAGAAAAACCCAGACCAAGTCAAATTTCACAAGTCAATGTGAAAAGTAAGGTTTTAGATTCTTACTGGATAGGAAATAGCAAATTGATATCTCTTTTGTTATTACATATCTCACATTATGATAAGAGAAGATTTGCTAAAAATGATCAAACCATTGTAAAAAGGTTTTAAAACGTTCTTAGAAACTGATGCCCTGTTCATCCGCAGTAAAGTGGGGTCCAGTAACTTACAATGTTTCACCTTACTTGACAGATGAACTATATATAAGTTTGCCGTACCTACATACACAAGTATATACCCTTGTTCAAATTAAGTGAAAATAAAAGAATGTCTTCTTTAAATCTTTTACACTTCACCTGGTCATGTATACGTCGTCTCTTGGCGTTGATTTCTTTCTTCCGACCACATTCATGACACGACTGACAGTTGAAAGGCTGACATCAACAATATCCTCGATCTCCCTGCAAGGCTTACCAGTGTGTCCGTGCAGAGTAGGACAAATAATCAACAGTCAAGACAATAGTGTTCAGGCGTGATAAATATATGAGGCAATTGTGGATGAGGCAATATTTTTCAAGACCAAACAAATTTTAATCATACACCCCGAAAATAGGTTCATATTGCTGCACAACACTGTAAATGACCTAACTGGCGAAAAAATCGAAACTGATTACACTTCGTCACTCCAGTGAGTTTAAAACTGGTCGTATGGTAAAAGAAAAAAAGCTAACAGTCGTATGAATTTGCACAAAGCTATACATATCTTTTAATGAACGGTATTCTTGATCAATTCAAATTCGTAATTACATTTGATACACTACCACATGTTTAACAAGAAAACTCGCGTTACATCTCTCTGACTACAGATTTATTAGGTCTCATTTAAATACACACGGAAATCTACCAAAATTTATCCCAAAAATACACGTCGATAATCCAAATATATTAGAATCGTCAGCATATTAAAAATGCCAAAAATAATGGAAGCATTATTAATCAAAAGAAAAGGCCAACTTTCAAAAACACTAACTATTAACACGGCCATAATGTGCGGACCGTGTTTGGAAATCTTGTAATTCTAAACACATACATAAAACAATCTATATATTCAGAAAAAATATAAAAAACTGATCATTGATAATAACTAAAAGTATAGCCGAAAGTACTTGGATAAATAAAATATTTGGACAATTTTTATATCTAAACTTATTTATAAATGGAACATTGTGTATGTGTGTGTGTGTGTGTGTGTGTGTGTGTGTGTGTGTGTGTGTGTGTGTTACCTATAGACTCCGAGACGGCTGAGCCGATTTTCTTGAAAATTTACATAGTTGTACTATAAGCGTCTGCGAGTGTTCTTAGCTAGGTTTTGTGTCGATGTACCCCCGATAAATATCGAAAATCGATAATCGAAAAAATCGGATTATAGAAGTGGTCCGATTTTAATCTAATTTAATACACTCATAAACAAAGACATAAGAAACGATATTCAGAAGTTTCAAGGTTGCAGTTCTTACAATAGTGCAGAAAATCGATAATATATATATATATATAAAAGGCAAGACGTTTGTGTGTGTGTCTGTTTATCTGCCTGAATGTCTGTATTTTTTGCAGCCCATTTATTTTAGTTTTTGCTTCGGGTTTGGCTCTAAGTAGGTATAATTGTGGTTCTTAGTGTCAGCCATGATACCATTTACTCAGAGGACTTATTTAGCCTTCAAAATTCAGTTTACGACGAATAAAACTTATTTGATATCGATACCAGGAAATCAAAATTTGACTTACATCCATTCATTTTTCTTTCAGTCTACGGTTTCACTTTAACTGGAAACAACTATTGCTTTTTAGTCTTTCGTGCTAACGTCCAAAGAGTCTGAGCTCCAGGACCATGGATTAGTTTTAAAGCTTTCATTACACTCGAGTAACTGGGGGGGGGGGCTATACTTCTAGTAATTCATGTACTAAAAAGAAACAAAATAAGATCACATGAAACATTATGTAAATCACTTAATCACAACACCTTGTTGTAACCCTTTTTTTGGCGGGTATTAATTTTAAGTAATTTTCAAGATTAGAAAAAAGTTCTCTGAAATTGGAGAATACAATTATTTTTATCGGGGAAAGTAGACGATTTAACAAAAAATGAAAAATACTTATAAAATGAGAGCAAAATTATTTGTATCCTCAGAAGTAAGCAAATTTATGAAAGCTAGTGACCTAAGTGTAGTCAAAATACCTTCAAATGGGTTTGACCCAAGGTCAAAATACGGCGTTGAGGATTTCTTTCGTACTGATTACCAGAACAGCTAGTAAGAACGGGCAGACAATAACAGGAAGTAAATTTTCTCCTCTTTTATTGGAAGTCGAAATTGTTAAATGATATTATTTAATTTCGAGATGCTAAGACGTATATAGGGAGTATGGAATAACATTTCAATCCCAAACATCAACACCTCGGTTTTTCGTGTTTTTTTTTTTAATAAAACTGGGGTGGAAAACGAAATTCAGTGAATCGGATCCAGCGATTAATTAAAGCAGACAAGTTGAATAAGCATACTATCAGCGTGAGGATATTGAACACAATAATATTATTGTGCTACTCAAATACCAGCCAACTGATATTTCTTTTTCGTCCCTTAATTTTGACTTGCTTGTAATATTTATTAGACATATATAAATATATGTCATTGCGGTCATACATCTGATTTTCATTATATACCATTTCCTCGCGTGTCTGAGACACTCTCGTCAAGTGGCAACAAGCAATCCTGATTTGGCTAATTTGTGGTCAGCAACACAACGTGGGCGGAATCGACCGAAGGTCAGGAAGGGTGGCTGGACTCAGGCAGGGGTTGTGTTATATTGTCATAATATGTCCCTTTCACAGATCAAGTTGAATCCATTTGTTTATCTCTATTTGTCTTTCAACCCTTCTGAAATAGCATCTGGACGCCTGTCTTCTAAAACATTCTTCTTACTCTTTTTTGTCACTTCTCCTCCTACTTTTCTTTCTTATTTCTTTCAGTTTCCTTTTTTTAAAGTGATATTTCGGTGTATAAGAAATTTTCAATTTTTCATAACAAAAGGTCATCCGGCGCATGTACTTTTTAGAAGTTTCTTTGAAATATATATATATATATATATATATATATATATATATATATATTCAAAACACGAGCACTAATAAATAATGAAATTGTAGGCACAAACATAAATGTCCACTTCAAGGACTTTGCAACAGAAAGGAAATCATTTACAAGACAAAGGTACATGACTTAAAAGACCAAAATAAAATAATTTGTTGTTCAACCAAAGACACATTTATGACCAGGTGGTTCAATCACAAGTCTACATTCAAAATAGAAAACTGAAAAAAAACTGTACAAAATTGGCTAGCCACGTGTGGAAATTAAAATCAAAATATGGAAAAGACCCAGACATAATGTGAAGTATAGTGAAAACAGCCAAGCCTTACAACGGTGGCAAAATATGTAGACTCTACCAGGAAGAAAATTTAGAGATTATGCTAGTACCAAACAAAAACGAACTATTGAATGAAAAAAAAACAGAAATTATGACTAAGTGTAACCATACAAAAAAAAAAATAAATAAATAAAAATACGAATTAGGTTTATACAACCATGAATGAAAACGTTACAATTTCTTGTAATTATAAAAATTGCGCGTTAAAAAAATTCCCTGCCACGTGAGCGTTAAAAAAAAAAACACCGTTTCGTGAGCGTTCTTAAAAAAAAACGGTAAAATCAGTCATTGAAAATCGCTTGAAGACACCACCCATGGTAGAAACCTAGGTCCCGTAATAACTCGTTGACAATTGGAAAATAAAAATTTAACATATATATATATATATATATATATATATATATATATATATATGTATGTATGTATGTATGTAGGTATATATATATACATATATAATTTAACATATAAAAAAAATATATATATATGTGTGTGTGTGTGTGTGTGTGTGTGTGTGTGTGTGTGTGTGTGTGTGTGTGTGTGTGTGTGTGTGTGTGTGTGTGTGTGTGTTCTTCAATCTCTAAAATATTGATTCTCTTTCGGATATTCATGTGAGAATGATAAAGTTCTTTGCCTTAGATTTATAGATCGAACTGGTCGCTTTTCATTTGACTTTCTTTTCTTTTCATAAGTGCTTATTTTCGTCTTTTTCTTTATTTTTTATCTCTAGTTTTTATGGTTGATAAAATATAAAAAAAACAGTTAATCAAACTCTGGTGTCTAAGTCAACGTCGAAAACAGCAAATTCTAAGGATTTAAACCAACTGGATAAAAAAAAAACAAAAAAAAAAACAACTAAATAATCCGTAAAAACACATTAACTATAATCTCGTTAGCTTTTATCTGTTTTGCAAACGTGTCCATTCTCTCTAGCTGATTGAATTATTATCAACAAGCAAGTTAGTAAATAGATTCTAAACAGTACAATTTCGATAGAGATTTCTTAAAGGTATATCGCAAATTTGTTGTACTATAAAAATGGGCCATATTCCTTGAAGGAAAACCTTTATAATATGAACGATCTAAATTCTTACAAACGAGATTTATTAAATAATAGCAAAATTGCATTATGGAAAATTGAAAGAATTCTTAGATAAGGTAAAGAAAGGGATGGAATAGAAAAAGTCTCTCGAATGTAAGAGAAGAAAAACCATCTTTACCAGCAAAAGAGAGTGACTTAAATAATGAATTACCTATACAAGTTGATCAGATACAGTAATACAACAGTCTAGTTTGTGTAGTGACAGACAACAAAAAAAAAACTTGAAACCGAAACCTTAAAACGCTTATGAATAGCAAAAGAGACCTTGGAGAAACTAAGCAAACTAGAAGCAAAGGAAAAGTATGAACTACTATACACAACCCAATCGATGGCACACAAATATGGCACGCAGCTTAGGTGTTACAAAAGAGATCTTCAGAACCTAAGCAAGGTAATAGAGATACGAAAATGTCGTTAGAAGCAAGAAAAAGTGTATTAAACTACTATACAATACCTAATCTCATATATGGCACAAGAATAGAAATAGCAAAAGATGTCATTCTGAACCTAAGCAAGGTAATAAGAGATACGAAAATGTCGTGAGAACCAAGAAAAAGTGTATTAAACTACTATACAATACCTAATCTCATATATGGCACAAGAATAGAAATAGCAAAAGATGTCATTCTGAACCTAAGCAAGGTAATAAGAGATACGAAAATGTCGTGAGAATCAAGAAAAAGTGTATTAAACTACTATACAATACCTAATCTCATATATGGCACAAGCATAGAAATAGCAAAAGATGTCATTCTGAACCTAAGCAAGGTAATAAGAGATACGAAAATGTCGTGAGAACCAAGAAAAAGTCTCTTGAACTTGCTATCAGTCAATTAAGTGCTATACGTGATACACGCTTTGGGCGATCATGTCTCGAAAGAGACATGACTGACTAGGCAGAAGATTATCCCGCAGTAGATTGCCATTGCTTTCTGCAGTAGACTGGTTGCTAGCCAAAGCTATAGAACCCAATCTGTCCTATTATTTAACCCATAACTGGAGGGAAGAGACGGATTAATACCTTTCCTAAGGTCATTTGTGCGTAAGTGAATGCAAGGAATTCAACTAGAATTCGAACTCAGCACCCTGATTTGTTGTTCCGAGTCGATGTCCACTGCACCACAACGCTCATATATGGTATAATTCTTGGTACATCAAAAATATCATACAACAGTTTCATAGGTTCTTAATCACTTTTTTACCTTAATCCGGTAAAGCTTTTCTTCAGCTCATTAAAAATTGTCCCATTATTTACATTTACTCATTTACTCCCATTATTTACATAGACTCGGAACTTCAAATCGGGGCGCCGAGTTCAAATTCCATTTGGAGTCCTTATATTCACTTACGCTCAAATACCCGTGGGGAAGGTATTAACCATCTAGGGCCATTCGTATCATATTTGATACAGTATGAAAACAAGCCTTGAAAGAAATATTTTCCTGAAAAATTTTTTAAGAGAAATATTTTATAAATTTCAAATGAAAGCAGTACTGACTGCTCAGTTAATGAATACCAAATGTTTCCTTATAGGGAAATACCAAATGTTTCCTTATAGGGAAATACTGTATCAAATATGATACGAATGGCCCTAGAGGGTTAATCCGTCTCTTCCCTCCAGTTATGTGCAAATTAAGAGGACAGATTTACTGGTGCTATTCCTCAACAACGGTCTCGTTTTTCTTTTAGCTTCCCAGTCGCTGATTGCGTCGTAAATAGAAGAAGTTGAAGAAATCTTTTTTGTTTTCTTCCGGATTATTTAAATCCAATTTTGCCGCTGTTTCTGCAGTTCCAACAACTTTGCCGTTGTTGCTGAATTTTAACCATATACTCCAAGATTTTCCTCCATATTTTCAAGAATATGTTTCTTTTATTTTACCTACGCATGATACTATCACTTTCTCACCGGTGCAATGTGGCTTCCCTCTGTCTCTTCTATAAATACTTTTACGGGTTCTGCTCCGATGAAGTTAGCTCACTGGTATCCCCTATATATAAATTTATTCAAGCCAGAAGATTAACAATTAAATTCCACTCTTTTACTGTGAAACCAATAAAATGTCTCTTCTACAAGTACTTTCATGGCTTCTGCTCCGATGAACTTAGATCACTGGTGCCGCCTAAGCACGAATTTACACGAGATACTAGATTAGCAACTAGGTCCCACCCTTTTACAGTTAAACAAATAAGATGTAACCGTAAATTCTACTCCAACAGCTTCTTTTCTCGTACTTCCCGCCTGTGGAACTCCCTTCCACAAGCCTGCTTTCCCGACAGCTACAATCTCCAGGTGTTTAAATGTAGGGTCAATAGACACCTCCTATCACACTAACTCCCAATTATTCTCAGAACACTCTCATCTACACATCCCTCATTCTCGGTATCCTTACCCGCCTATCACCCACCCTCTGACATTTCCTATATTTAACCATCCTTTCTCCACTCTATGTAGCCCCCTGCGCAGTAGTGGCAGTGACATGCCTTGCTCGGGGTGAAACGCTTATAAAAAAAAAAGAAAAAAAAATTTCCGTCTGTGGAATTCCCTTCCATTTACTTGCTTCCTTGACAGCTACAATCTCCAAGAATTTAAATGTAAAGTCATCTCCTATCTCACTGACTTGCATCCTCTCTCTCGTGCCCCTTTCTCCGTCCACTCCACTCTCATCAGTATTCTCACCCTTCTCTTACCCACTTCTTGACACCCCCTATAGCTGTCACTATTTCGCATAACCTTCCTCCTATGCAACCCCCTGCAAAACAGTGGCAGTAAAATGCCTTGCTTGGGGCGATATGATTATGAAAAAAAAATTCTATACTATTATAATGTGGATTTAAAGTGGGGGTTCAATTCTACATTACAATAATATATAAATTGATCTCTCACTTTATGGCCTTAGTCATCCTTCTCTTACCCATTACCTCTGACCCCTATAATCTGTCACTCTTTCTCATAACTTTCCTCCCATGTACCCCCCTGCTCACCAGTGGCAGTAAACTGCCTTGTTTGGGAGGATATGATTATAAAAATAAAATAAAAACCAACGTGTTTTAAATTCTCTCATACCACTGTTATCCTGTGCACCGAAGCATCAGGTATTTTCTGAACATGATTTTCTATGTTGTCTTAACACCAATTATAACTCATATGAGTTTCGAAACCTCGTCGCCACTGTTATAAGACGGTTTCTATCGATTATAATATCGAGTCTTGCTTAGGCAATCGCTGTCACGGCGGCAAGAAATACTCTCAAGACTGACTCCAATGTATCACCAAACAAATCAAACTGCTTGTACTCCATCTAAACTTATTTATAAATAGAACTTTATCTGTGTGTGTGTGTATTTGTGTCTGTGTCTGTGTCTCTGTGTGTGTGTCCGTTACCTGTAGTCTTCGAAACGGCTGAACTGATTTTCTTAAAAATTTACACAGTTGTACTATAAGCGTCTGCGAGTGTTCTTAGCTAGGTTTTGTGTCGAGATAACCCCGATAAATATCGAAAATCGAAAAAATCGGGTTATAGAAGGAGTGGTCTGATTTTAATCTTATTTGATACACTCATAGACAAAGACATAAGAAACGATATTCAGAAGTTTCAAGGTTGCAGCTCTTACAATAGTGCAGAAAATCGATAATATATATATATATATATATATATATATATATATATATATATAAGGCAAGACGTTTGTGTGTGTCTGTTTATCTGCCTGTATGTATTTTTTCAGTCCTTTTATTTTAGTTTTTGCTTCGGGTTTGGCTCTAACTAGGTATAATTGTAGTTCTTAGTGTCAGCCATGATACCATTTACTCAGAGGACTTATTTAGCCTTCAAAATTCAGTTTACGACGAAAAAAAGTTATTTGATATCGATACCAGCAAATCAAAATTTGACTTACATCCATTCATTTTTCTTTCAGTCTACGGTTTCGCTTGAACTGGAAACAACTATTGCTTTTTAGTCTTTCGTGCCAACGTCCATAGAGTCTGAGTTCCAGGACCTTGGATTAGTTTTAAAGCTTTCATTACACCCGAGCAACGACGGGCTATACCGCTAGTACAAAATAATTTACAAACGCAGATGGTTACAAGGAGTAAAAGTGAATGAGTAAGGAAGACAAAAGATGAATCAAAAATGTAAAAGATGGCAAATGATGTTGCACATCATTTTTTTTAGATTATACCTATCAATCTCTTCCACACGATTGCTTCCCCGACGGCTACAATCTCCAGGAGTTTAAATGTAAGGTCAATAGACACCTCCTAACACACTAACCTGCTCCCATTCTATCAAACACTCTTCCCATCTGCCCAACCCTCATCCTCGCTATCCTTACTCATCTGTCACTTTCCTCCTGACATTCCCTATGTCTAACCACTCCTTCTCTTTACCTTCCCCTATGTAGCCCCATACGCAATAGTGGCAGTGGAATGCCTTGCTTGGGGTGAGATGATTAAAAAAAAAACACTCTTTCCATCTGCCCAACCCTCATCCTCGGTATCCTTACTCATCTGTCACTTTCCTCCTGACATTCCCTATGTCTAACCACTCCTTCTCTTTACCTTCCCCTATGTAGCCCCATGCGCAATAGTGGCAGTGGAATGCCTTGCTTGGGGTGAGATGATTAAAAAGAAATCATGGAAGCAAGTAAACAAAAGGTAGTTCAACAGGACGGAAGTGCGAGAAAAGAAACTATTAGAGTAGAAGTGACGGTTATATTTAACTATTTCATCGGTAAAAGGTGGGACCTAAATGCTTATCTGGTAACACGCTTCAATTCAAGTTGACGAGGCAGCAGGGAAAAAACTCACCCAGAGAAGTTGCCATGAAAATATTTGTAGAAAAGGCAGAGGGAATCTCTGAAGTCGAGATGCCAAGCCAAGGCCGATATCATTGCATATACTTTGGATTTTGTTGAGAACTTTGAGATCAATAGCAGGAGCACCCGACCAGGTGTGGCAACAGTATACTAAATATACTAAATGACTGACGTATTTTTGTAGCTTTGAAATAAACTAAAATGATATTCGTGAAAATCTACTCATTTTGCTGCTGCTTTTTGTCAGACTTAAATAACTTTTGGTCTACATAGGTAAGGATGTGTGTTGTGGTACCGTGAATTTCCGTCTGTGGAATTCCCTTCCATTTACTTGCTTCCCTGACAGCTACAATCTCCAAGAATTTAAATGCAAAGTCAATAGTCACCGATGAAGTTAGCTCACTGGTATCCCCTATGTATGAATTTATTCAAGCCAGAAGATTAACAACTAGGTTCCACTCTTTTACTGTGAAACCAATACAATGTAAATGCGAATTCTACAGCACCAGCTGATTTTTTTGCAATTTCCGTCTGTGGAATTCCCTTCCATTTACTTGCTTCCTTGACAGCTACCATCTCCAAGAATTTAAATGCAAAGTCAATAGTCATCTCCTATCTCACTCACCTGCATCCTCTCTCTCGTGCCCCTTTCTCCGTCCACTCCACTCTCATCAGTATTCTCACCCTTCTCTTACCCACTTCTTGACACCCTCTATAGCTGTCACTATTTCGCATAACCTTCCTCCTATGCAACCCCCTGCAAAACAGTGGCAGTAAAATGCCTTGCTTGGGGCGATATGGTTATGAAAAAAAAATTCTATACTATTATAATGTGGATTTAAAGTGGGGGGTTCAATTCTACATTAAAATGAATATATAAATTGATCCTTCACTTTATGGCCTTAGTCATCCTTCTCTTACCCACTTCCTCACACCCCCTATAATCTGTCACTCTTTCTCATAACTTTCCTTCTATGTACCCCTCTGCGAACGAGAAATCGGGGAGCCGAGTTCAGATTTCAGTTGAATCCTTTGCATTAACTTAAGCTCAAATACTCTTGGGAAATATACTAATCCGTTTCTTACCTCCACTTATGGGTTAAATAACAGGACACATTAGGTTCTACAGATAGTAATTGCAATAATCTTCTGTCCAGTCAGTCATGTCTCTTCGAAGACATGATCGTCCAAGCTTGTATCATGTATGGCACTTAACTGACTGATACAGAAGTAAGACCTCTGTTTACACGAAAGAAATATAAAGAATCGTCATAAGAAAAATATATGTTTTTGTATGATTTTTAGGATGACGTATGTTTATTGGTTACAAGCTCGTTTTGTAGTAATTATAAAAGTTATTATTACTGTGGCCTCTGGCATTCTACAGCGGCTTGTTAGAAATGAGACAATGAAATCAGGCATGGCGGATCATGTATGGCAGTAAAAGGGTGGTCAATAAACCTGTGGAATAAAATCAAAATACAAGATAGGAAAGAACATTAGAGTCAGATGTTTAAAAAAAACCGGCACTTATAAGGCTCTCGTCAACAGGCCTAGCATAGAAATATATATATATATATATATATATATATATATATATATATATATATATATAAGACAAATTAAGTCAGACACGTTATTTCATGGTAAATCCTTTGTAAAATAAAGACGGAAGCTGATGATGATTCGCCTGAAATAGGCCTGGACTTCCGATTTACCATGAAATAACGTGTCTGACTTAATTTTTCTTATATTTGCTCTCTATATATTTATATACATATATATATATATATATTTAGAGCTCTCTTAGTCAGTTATCCTACCACGGTATTTACAGGATACTCTATTGGATTCTTCTATACCCACACTGCATGCTGATATATATATATATCCACACACACATACACACACACATATATACAAATATAAAATCTAAGCAAGACCCAATAACCTACCACGATTTCGTTCTACGGCTCGTCAGGGAAAATGACCTCAGGGAAATTGGCTGACAACAAAGATTTAAAGTAGCAAATATATAGGTACTCAAAATAAAACAAGGAAGACACCAAAACACGAGAAAGGGGTGGGGGAGATTAAAACTTTGTTTGCTCTTAGAAATAATAAAAAAATTAGATATCGATAAACCTCCAGAAATGTAAATGCAATGTCAATTCCCATCTCCTATCCACTCCAGTCCTTTCTTCGTTCTGTCTACATCACCCCATATATCTTGTTCTTTTCCATTCTCACTCTACCTTCGCAACTGTCATCACACCTGGATTCCAATCTTTCTCGGATACCCCTTGTAACTGGGACGTCTTTTTCTTCGATCTAATCCTGCCTAAACTTTTGCTCTCTTATGTAGCCACCCCCTGCGTAGTGGTGGTACCGTATTGCTTAGAGTGAAACGACTAAAAAACAGTTAAAATGTTTTTTGTTTTTTTTTGCCCGGTGGAAAATGCGAAACGAAAATCCAAATACGCCTTTACGTGGCTAAAGATGCATTTCAGAAGCTAACCAGAGTAATGAGAGACAGGAAAATCTCATTAGAAACAAAGAAAAGAGTGCTGGATTGCTATGTGATATCTGTCCTTCTATATGGAAGTGAATGCTGGACGATCTCATCAAAGATGAAGGAGAGGCTTGTAACAGCAAAAATGTGGTTTTAAATAAGGATGCTGAAGATACCATGGACGGACCACGTGTGCAACGATGAGGTGTTGGAAAGGATGCAAACGAGAAGAAAACTGATACTAATTATCAGGAAGAGACAGATGAGGTTCTTGGGACACGTAATGAGGATGGAAGACCTGGAGAACTTGATGCTCACAGGTTGGATAAATGGAAGGAGAGACAAGAGAAAGCAGCGCGAGACGTACTTGTTTGATCTAAGCAAATGGTTGACGGGGTGGGGTTTAGAAGTGATACCAAGAGAAAAATTATTGAGACTGACAAAAGATAGCGCCAGAATGAAGTCCATGAACGCCTACGCTCTAAAGAGATATGGCACATGAAGAAGAAGAAAAAGCAATTTGAGTGAGTCGACATAATCTGTGGTCATGAAGGGAGAGTCACGATTCTAAAAGGTTTAGGAACATATGACGTAGTTAATTAAAACGTGGCGTGTTTGGCGACATATTAATTTTGAGTTCAATTCCTTAGTCTGCTAGTGCATACCTGTACACAATGGAAACAGGTTGAGAAATACCTGAAAATCAGGTATTCGTGTTTAGGATTGGGTTTCCGGTTTTTTGGGTTTTTTTTTTTACAAATATCTTCTCATTCTTCTTCATTCCCAAGAAATACTTTTGTCTTAGTTTTTTTTTTTTTTTTAATCATTTCACCCCGAGCAAGGCGGAAACGCCACTGATGTGCAAGGGGCTACATAAATGTAAAAAGATTAATTAGAAAAGAGTGAGGAGTACAAACTAGTTAGAAAGGAACAACAGAAAGCTGAGAAAGCAGGTGCAATGACAGATACATAGGTGGAGAGAAAGGGAAGGTTATACAGGGGAGGGGAGAGAGCTAGAGTCCAGTGGTTAGTAGATGAGTATTGACTTTGCATTTAAATTTCTGGAGGTTGTAGCCGTCAGGAAAGCAAGAATACGGGAGCGAGTTCCACAGGCGGGAAGTGCGAGAGAGGAAGCTGCAGGAGTAGAATTGTCGTCTGCATTTGGCTAACCTGACTGTGAATAGGTGGGACCCAGTTGCCAGTCTGGTTGCACGAGTAAACACCTGTTGAGGAGGCATCAGTGACTTAAGCTCATCCGAGCAGAAGCCATGAAAGTATTTATAGAACAGACAAAGGGAGGCCACATTTCGACGATGGGGAAGTGGCTGCAGTCGAGTCGCCAGATCAGTACCTATCACATTACAGACTCTCCTTTGGAGCTTGTCAAGAACACTGAGGAGAACGGCAGGGGCACCTGACCATAAATGGCAGCAGTACTCCATGCACGGACGGATGGTTGACTTGTATATATGCAGGATGGATTCAGGTGGAAAAAACATCGTGGATCGACATAGTGACCCAATCTTCTTAGCAGTAGATTTTGCTATGGATTCAATATAGTGGTTCCATTTGAGGTCTGAGGACAGGGTAAGTCCGAGGAGGCGTAGTGTATTACTCTCAGGGAGAATCACTTGGTCCATGCTTATGGGAGGCAGAAGAGGTTGCCTGTAATGGTTGACAGACAACAGCTTGGTCTTAGTTGAATTGAAGTTGACAAGCCGCTTCTTGCCCCAGTTCACCACAGAGTGTAGATCCCGCTCAAGGTCAGCAGCGAGATTATGTCTGTCCGCCACGAAAGGTTTCTTACTGGAGCGGGAGTATATTGGAGTGTCATCTGCGTAGATGCCTACTTGGGACTTGATCTCATCTGGGAGGTCGTTGATGAAAATAAGAAAGAGCGTCGGGCCCAGGATAGAGCCCTGTGGGACACCAGCATTCGTGCTGTAGGACGAAGAGGCACGCCCATTCAGAACGACCTTCATTTTGCGGTTATTTAAGAAGGATTGTATTAGGTCAAGCAGGCGACCGGTAATATCATAACCGCGTAGTTTGCATAGGAGGCCAGAGTGCCAAACCCTGTCGAAAGCCTTGGAGATGTCCAGAGCAACTGCGCGAGCCTCGTCAGACTCATCAAGGGCCTGTAGCATGTACTCCGTTACGGTTGTTAGCAGGTCGGCCGTGGACCTGTCGAAGCGGAATCCATATTGCCTGTCGGAGAACAGTTTGTGGGCGGTGAGATGATGCCACTAAAAGATTTCTTGACGGTTACCCCGATCTACCAGCCACTGGAGGGCACAACAGTCAAAACATTTTGGTAATAACAACAAAGAAGGCGATAATAATCCGAATGTAAAAAAAAATTAAATAAAAATAGTGTTTGTAGACTATTTGCGAATTCATTTTGTTCGTGGTGAAATATCAGTCAGTTAAGTGCCATACGTGAAACACGCTTGGGCGATCATGTCTCGAAAGAGACATGACTGACTGGGCAGAAGATTATCCCGCAGTAGGTTGCCATTGCTTTCTGCGGTAGACTGGTTGCCGACCAAGGCTATAGAAACCCAATCTGTCCTGTTATTTAACCCATAACTGGAAGGAATAGACGGATTAATACCTTTCCCAAGGGTATTTGCGCGTAAGTGAATACAATGGATTCAATTGGAATTCGAAATCGGCTCCCCGGTTTCTCGTTCCGAGCCGATATCCAATGCACCACAACGCACATATTTCGAAATATTATCTGCGAGAAGCAAAAAAATATTAAAACAAAGTCATTTTCGGGTGGTCTGCGTGCCGTGGTGTTGGCGGGGATGTAAAAGAACGAAAATAAAATTTGCAAATGGCTGACTAAGTTTACAAGTGAAGTTTTGATTATAACAATTGGAGTAGATAGACTAAACAATTGGAGTAGATAGACTAAACTATCGCCCGGTTCACACTCCACCCACGTCTAATGAACAGGTGAAGAGGCTCATCCCTTGTTTCCTGTTTAGGATGCGGTTTCCGGTTTTCTCTTTTCCAATCTTTTCACTCTTTTCCTTTTTTATTTTTTATTTTATTTTTTTTTTTTTTCAATTGGAGTAGATAGACTAAACTATCGCCCGGTTCACACTCCACCCACATCTATTGAACAGGTGAAGAGGCTCATCCCTTGTTTCATGTTTAGGATGTGGTTTCCGGCTTTCTGTTTTCCATTCTTTTTACCCTTACGTAGCCCCCTGCGCATCAGTGGCGTTACCGCCTTGCATGGGGTGATATGATTAAAAAAAAAAAATATGAATTCATCTGAGGAAAATATGCTCGCTGCTTTGGGTATGTCACATGACTGTTTGGGGCCAATCAAAAGACAGGTACTTAAACTAGTTAACCTCTCTTCAACTGGCGTTTTTTTTAATATAATGAATATGGTAAAAGTATTCTGTCATTTTTTTGCCAATATATATATATATATATATATATATATATATATATATATATATATACGAGGCCAAGCCTCCAGCATTAGAATTTTTCCTCATTCTTTGTTTAAAAGGGTTTCACAATACATGTCTTAAATTGACATGTTGAAAATGGCTATTTCCTCATTAAATTTTATCTGAATTTCTTCTTCTTCTATGTTCCTTGTCTTTTCATGACGTAGGCGATCATGGCCCTCCACGTCTCCCTATCCCTGGTGGCTCTTAGCACGCTTTCTCCTGTTACGCCACGCAACCCCCGTTTTGTTATCCACCAGCTGAGACCATTCAAATATGTTATTCGCCGCTTTCTTTTGTCTCTTTTTCCCTCTATCTGGCCTGTTAGTATCAGATTCTCCAAGCCCTCCTTCCTCACTGCATGTCCGAGGAACATCGGCTGTCTATTCCTGATGTTCATTATTAATTTCTTTTTCATTTCCATCCTTTCCAACACCTCATCATTGCACACATTCTCGATCTATGATATCCGCAACATCCTTCTGTAGAACCATATTTCATTTACTTCAAGTTTTTCCGTAATCTTTGTTGTTGTTGCCCAGCATTCACTGCCATATTGAACAACTGACATCACATATCAATCCAGTACTCCCTTCTTTGTTTCTAGCGAAATTGTCCTGTTTCTTCATACTCTTCTCAGCATCTAGAATGCATCCTTGTACTTTTGGATCTCAGGAATATATATGTATAGAAACTGCTGTGACCACAAAGTGAGGGGTCAGTTTATATATTGATTTTAATATTGAATTGATCCCCCACTTTATGTGCAGTATGCTTCTGTAGAACCACATTTCCGTTGCTTCAAGTTTTTCCTTCATCTTTGATGATTTTGTCCAACATTCAGTGTCATATTGAAGAACTGACATCACATAGCAATCCAGTACTATCTTCTTTGTTTTTAGTGAAATTTTCCTGTCTCTTAATTCCTTACTCAGCTTCTGGAACGCGTTAGTCGCCATGCCGATTCGCCTTCGGATATCTGTGTTGCACTTTCCGTCTTCTGTTATAACACTTCCCAGGTATTTAAATTTTTGTACTTGTTGGATTCTAGTATCCCCGAACTGTATTAGGCATATTGGGCTGCCCTTTTTACTGATGACCATGCATTCGGTTTTCTTGCAGTTTATTTGTAGTCCTTTCTAGTCACTCTCTTCAGCTACCTTCTGTAGGAGGTCTTGTAGTTTCCTTTCCGTGTCTGCTATCATTAGATCATTATTAAAATTGATCAAGGTGGTGGGTTCAATGTAAACAGTATTATCTATTTACAGATACAAATATATATATATGTGAACTTATCGCTATACTCGTTTCGAAAAACCCTCCGAGTACATACGCGGAATGAAAAAATGGTAATAAAAAAGAACGAACTAAGCACTTGAACATCAGTCAAAGTACGTAGCCCAAGGAAAAAAAAAACCCCGAGACGAGTAACCTAAAACAAAAAGTGCTCAATACACGAGTAGAGCAAACAAAGAAAGTAACTAACCTAAAGAGCCAATGAACCTACCAAGGTTTCACCTAACCGGATCTTCAGGGAAGGTTGGTAGGTTCGTTGGCTCATTAGGTTAGTTATTTTCTTTCTTTCTAAATATATATATATATATATATATATATATATATATATATATATATATATATATATATATCCGATTACCTCGCAAGATATATATTTTATTATATATATATAATATATATAAGATTAGACCTAAGACCTAAGCTATATATATATATACAATTAGCACTCAATATCTTTTTATATGATTGTCTACCTATATATAAGAATGTATGTTGTGGTTAGGTGGATATCGGCTTGGAACGAGAAATCGGAGTGCCCAGTTCGAATTCCAGTTGATCTTTTTTACATTCACTTACGCGCAAATACCCTTGTGAAACGTATTAATCCGTATCTTCACTCCAGTTATTGGTTAAATAACAGGAAAGATTGGGTTCTATAGCCTTGGCTGGCCACCAGTCTACCGCAGAAAGTAATGCCAACCTACTGCTGATTAATCTTCTGCCCAGTCAGTCATGTTTATTTCGAGACATGATCTCCCAAATCGTGTATTTTGTATGGCTCTTAACTGACTGACTGAATATAATAGTTGGAGACATGATTAAGATTTCTACTAGACATAAAGTGAGGGAACGGTTTTCTATTGTTATGAAGTAATAAACTGATCCCTTACTAATTACTACTTAATAATATAATCCATTTCTTCGCCTTCTAGCTATGAGTCAAATAATAGGATAGATTGGGTTATATAGCCTTGGTTGGCAACCAGTCTTTCGCAGAAAGCAATGACAACCTACTGTGGGATAATCTTCTGCCCAGATAGTCATGTCTCTTTCTAGACATGATTGCCCAAGCGTGTATCGCGCATGGCACTTAACTGACTGAATCATGATTATACTTCTACTGGGCATAAAGTGGGGGATCAGTTTTATATTGTTATGAAGTAATAAACTGATCCCCCACTAATTACTACTTAATAATATCATACATCTCTTCTCCCCCTAGCTATTAGTTAAATAATAGAACAGATTGGGTTCTATAGCCTTGGTTGGCAACTAGTCTACCACAGAAAGTAATGGCAACCTACTGCGGGATAATCTTCTGCCCAGTCAGTCATATCTCTTTCTAGACATGATCGCCCAAGCGTGTATCACGTATGGCACCTAACTGACTGAATATAATAGTTGGAATCATGATTAAGGCTTCTACTGGGCATAAACTGGGGGATCTGTTTTATATTGTTATGAAGTAATAAACTGATCCCCCACTAATTACTACTCAATAATATCATACATCTCTTCTCCCTCTAGCTATTAATTAAATAACAGAACAGATTGGGTTCTATAGAGTTGGCTGGCAACCAGTCTACCGCAGAAAGTAATGGCAACCTACTGCGGGATATCTCTTTCTAGACATGATCGCCCACGGAGTATCACGTATAACACTAAACTGACCGACCTATCTATAAACTCTTTGAGTGTGCTCTGTTGAAATGTTCTTTTAAAAACATTTTTATTAATAGAAACGAGCTCTTTTTAAGAGCTCGTGAATGAGAAGATGAATTCAAGAAAATTAGAAATTCTGAGAAATGAAAACAAAAAAAAAACGGCGTTTCGAAAATTCGTGGTGGCAAAATGAAGAAAGAAAAAATAAAATCCTGTACTTGATGCATTACAACAAAAGCAATGAGATGCGATAGGAAGATGGCGTCATTTGGGATCCAATATAACTTGCACTTCCGTTTGGGCGCAATATCCGGCACATGAAAATATTAAATCAACAGTGTTAACGCATACATTTGGAGTGGATTATTAGCATCAGTCTCTTGCAATAAACTGCAGCTGTCATGTTTGACTTTTTTCTTTTTCTTTTTTTTTTCTTTCTAAAAAGAAATATAAGAAGATGTCGAGATAATACGAAAGGAAATAAGTTCACTTGTGTTTTTACGACATAATAATTCTATTGAAACCTCGTTTTGGAGACAGAAGGGCAATCTGTGTCTGCCTGTCTGTCTGTCTGTCTAGTTCTGTTTATGTTTATTTGTTTCGCTTTGTAATATCTATCTATCTATCTATCTATCTATCTATCTATCTATCTATCTATCTATCTATCTATCTAAGTCTGTTCTTATCTATCTATCTATCTATCTATCTATCTATCTAGTCTGTCTATCTATCTATCTATCTATCTATCTATCTATCTATCTATCTATCTATCTATCTCAGTCTGTTCTTATCTATCTATCTATCTATCTATCTATCTATCTAAGTCTGTTCTTATCTATCTATCTATCTATCTATCTATCTATCTATCTATCTCAGTCTGTTCTTATCTATCTATCTATCTCAGTCTGTTCTTATCTATCTATCTATCTATCTAAGTCTGTTCTTATCTATCTATCTATCTATCTATCTATCTATCTATCTATCTATCTCTCAGTCTGTTCTATCTATCTATCTATCTATCTATCTATCTATCTATCTATCTATCTATCTATCTCAGTCTGTCTTATCTATCTATCTATCTATCTATCTATCTATCTATCTATCTATCTCAGTCTATCTATCTATCTATCTATCTATCTATCTATCTATCTATCTATCTATCTATCTGTCTGTTCTTATCTATCTATCTATCTATCTATCTATCTAAGTCTGTCTCTATCTATCTATCTATCTATCTATCTATCTATCTATCTATCTATCTATCTCAGTCTGTCGTATCTATCTATCTATCTATCTATCTATCTATCTATCTATCTATCTATCTATCTATGTCTGTTCTTATCTATCTATCTATCTATCTATCTCAGTTCGTTCGTATCTATCTATCTATCTATCTATCTATCTATCTATTCAATAGTGAAACGTTGTAAGAATATAAGAACCTGAGCAAAATATTAATTTCTAGACAAATGTTTATAAAATTCTTATATATATAGTGAGCGAGAGTGAGAGACAGGCATATATATATATATATATATATAGAGAGAGAGAGAGAGAGAGAGAAAGAAAGAGCAACAGATAGAAAGGCCGACAGACAGACAGACAGCTAGATAGATAGATCGATAGATAGATAGATAGATAGATAGATAGATGCGAGTAGGCTGAGATAGATAGATAGATAGATAGATAGATAGATAGATAGATAGATAGATATGAACAGAATGAGATAGATAGATAGATAGATAGATAGATAGATAGATAGATATGAACAGAATGAGATAGATAGATAGATAGATAGATAGATAGATATGAACAGAATAAGATAGATAGATAGATAGATAGATAGATAGATAGATAGATATGAACAGAATGAGATAGATAGATAGATAGATAGATAGATAGATAGATAGATAGATAGATAGATAGATAGATATGAACAGAATGAGATAGATAGATAGATAGATAGATAGATAGATAGATAGATAGATAGATAGATAGATAGATATGAACAGAATGAGATAGATAGATAGATAGATAGATAGATAGATAGATAGATAGATAGATATGAACAGAATAGAATAGATAGATAGATAGATAGATAGATAGATAGATAGATAGATAGATAGATATGAACAGACTGAGATAGATAGATAGATAGATAGATAGATAGATAGATAGATAGATAGATAGATAGATAGATAGATAGATGTGTTTATGTTGTCCTTTTTTATCAATTCGCCCGAACAAGACGATATCGCCACTAAAACGCAAATGGCTACTGGAAGTGAAGAAGAAGGCAAAGACTTTAGAAGATTTTATTAAAAAGAAAAAAAGAAAAAGAAAAAAGCAGATTTTAACCAGAGCTGATTTAGAATTTAGAACGTAGCGGAAACCCAATCCTAAACCGGAAATAGGTCATAAACATCTACTTCTGTTCAAATCGTTTATGTTCGGAAGAGCGAAAAAAAGAAAGAAAGATAGAATGAAAGAATTAAAGAATAAGCGTGCTGGAATGGAAGAATTTGCATTATAACTATAAAATATCTCTGATATCGTAGATAAAAAAAAATATTGAACGAAATAAAATAAAAGGAATGAAGTGATCGCATAGGTGATTGAAATATATATATATATATATATATATATATATATATATATATATATATATATATATATATATATAAAAGGGTTGTTCCAACGAGAGAAATTTGGTATAGAATTAAAAGTGTGAGAGGCCGTGAACGTTTAGTTTAAAGTGTATATTTTTTCTTGTATAAAGATATTATACATATTATGATTTTTTTAAGTATCCATTATGGTATTTGTGACGCTACACGTGTTTCGAGTCTAAGATTGAATTTCTTCAGCCGAATAAATTTGTGGCTTTACATGCCGAGTTCCTTTTGTTTCTGAGGGCCTTTATAGAAAGGTAAGTACAAAACTAAAATAAAAATAAAGATAAAGAATAAAGAAATAAATCAAATCAGTGAAGTAAAAAATAAAAAATAAAAATAAATTAAATCAAATGTTGACGTGTTGAATTGTCTGTGTTTTCTCACATCAGCACGTGAATAAATGGATCTAAACTTATTTATAAATAGAACTTTCTCTGTGTGTCTATATGTGTCTGTGTGTTTGTGGGTGTGTGCGTGTCCGTTACCTATAGACTCCGAAACAGCTAAACCGATTTTCTTGAAAATTTACACAGTTGTACTATAAGCATCTGCAAGTGTTCTTAGCTAGGTTTTGTGTCGAGGTACCCCCGATAAATATCGAAAATCGATAATCGAAAAAATCGAGATATAGAAGGAGTGGTCGGATTTTAATCAAATTTGATACACTCATAGAAAAGACATAAGAAACGATATTCAGAAATTTCAAGGTTGCAGTTCTTACAATAGTGCAGAAAATCGATAATATATATATTTATATATATATATAAAGGGCAAGATGTTTGTGTGTGTGTCTGTTTATCTGCTTGTATGTCTGTATTTTTTTCAGCCCTTTTCTTTTAGTTTTTGCTTCGGGTTTGGCTTTTAGTAGGTATAATTTTAGTTCTTAGTTTCAGTCATGATACCATTTACTCAGAGGACTTATTTAGCCTTCAAAATACAGTTTACGACAAAAAAAACTTATTTGATATCGATACCAGGAAATGAAAATTTGACTTACATCCATTTATTTTTCTTTCGGTCTATGGTTTCGCTTTAACTGGAAACAACTATTGCTTTTTAGTCTTTCGTGCCAACGTCGAAAGAGTCTGAGCTCCAGGACCATGGATTAGTTTTAAAGCTTTCATCACACCCGAGCAACGCCGGGCGATACTACTAGTATATATATATAAATACAAATATATATATATTTACTAGGTGCGATTGTTAAATTGTCGCAATTATTTTATTATTTCAAATATTCTTTAGGCTGAGTCTGAGCTACAGGACCATGGATTAGTTTTAAAGCTTTCATTACACCCGAGCAACGCCGAGCTATACTGCTTGTAAACAAATAAATAAATGAATCAATGAAGCGCTTATCCCAATTTGAAATGATTTTATGTATATATTTATATAATGAATTAAAGAAAGAAAAGACAAAACAGTGTATGCGTATAAAAAAAAAACTGGCAAAATTACCATAAATGTCGCTTTCCCACCGCTGTCAGGTTGCCTGTCTTTGTTTTCTATTTAAATACTTTCATGATAATTATTTTCATGGGGTCTTCATTATGGTACCTAGGCGCTATTAATTTAAGCACAGTGCTAGATTGACGTCGAGATCTCATTAATTTACATTTGATTTGACTAGATGCAACCGCAAGTTCTATGCAGACAGTTTCTTTTCTCGCATTTCTCGATTCTGGCATTTCTTTCGGACCCATGCTTTCCAGCCATCTGTAATCAGTAAAAATTTAAATGTAAATTTATTTGTAATGATTCTAGCGAGACAAGCTTGGTAACCATTACACCACGTCGAGATGGTTGAAAAGAGCAGTGATGAAAATAATTTTTCTTATCAACTCCAACAGTTTCTTTTCTCGTACTTCCCGACCGTGGAATTCCTTTCCACATGACTGCTTCCCCGACAGCTACAATCTCCAGGAGTTTAAATGTAAGGTCAATAGACACCTCCTAACAAACTAACTTCCATTCGTTCAAACACTCTTCCCACCCACCCAACTATCTATCACCCCCCTTCTGACATTTCCTATATCTAACCACTCTTTCTATTTACCTTCCCCTATGTAGCTCCAAGCGCAATAGTGGCAGTGGAATGCCTTGCTTGGGGTGGAACGATTTTTTTAATTTTTTTTTTTATAAGCGTTTCACCCCGAGCAAGGCATGTCACTGCCACTACTGCGCAGGGGGCTACGTAGAGTGGAGAAAGGCTGGTTAAATATAGGAAATAACAGAGGCTGGGTGATAGGCGGGTGAGGATACCGAGAATGAGGGTTGGGTAGATGAGAGTGTTGTGAGAATAGTTGGGAGTTAGTGTGATAGGAGGTGTCTATTGACCCTACATTTAAACACCTGGAGATTGTAACTGTCGGGAAAGCAGACTTGTGGAAGGGAGTTCCACAGGCGGGAAGCGCGAGAAAAGAAGCTGTTGGAGTAGAATTTACGGTTACATCTTATTTGTTTAACTGTAAAAGGGTGGGACCTAGTTGCTAATCTAGTATCTGGTGTAAATTCGTGCTTAGGCGGCACCAGTGATCTAATCTCATCGGAGTTTAAAAAAAAAAAAAAATTAATCCACTATCACAACGCCACTAGTCGTCACGAGAACCAAGCTTGTTCGAGGCTATACGTTACCTCATTCTGTCAGCGAATAAATACTTATCTTCTTTGTAGGAAAGATTTACAATTGTTACGAGCGGATGTGACACCGGAAGTAGTTATATAAATATTTTATACATATTTGAATTATTTTATACGCATATTAACCGGAACCGGAAATACGCCGGAAATAACCCGTTCAACAAATTGGAGAGGAGTGAGAAGAGAAAGATAGGCGAATCTATCTATTCCAATTAAGAAGAAAATTGTAAACCACACTTCAAAAAGATGCATCAACTGGTCCATCAAACAGAATTACTTGCGATCGAGATAAAACTAAGCCTTCTCTTTCTACGTGGGTGTCCATAGAATTGCAATTGCGTTTTGACTTTAAGATGGAAAAGAACAAAAATTTAGGAACAGAACACTTTTAAAATAGAGCTCTTTAATATGCAAAAACGTCTACGGCTATATCGTGTTGAATACATCGGTTCCCGTTCAATCAACAAAGTTAAGCAACATCAGTACTTAAATGGGTAACCATTTGGGAATACTAGGTGCTGTAAACGTAAGGACCAAAGAATGGTCCAGCGGTCCTCCAGGTTTGAGGTTTGAGGTTGAGCTTGGCTGTAGGGCTAACAACCCTGCCCCGTAAAAAACAGTTTGTTACAGCAAAAAAATGTTGCTGCCCTTTGCACTATTGGGTGTGATGAATAAATGGTGATAAATATACATAAAAAGAAATATATATATATATAATATATATATATATATATATATATGTGTGTGTGTGTGTGTGTGTGTGTGTCTGTGTCTGTGTGAACTGTTTACATATATAAATATAATTATTTTTTAATCATCTGACCCCAAGCAAGTCATTTTACTGCCACTGTTGCGCAGTGGGTTACATAGGGGAAAGTGATGAGAAAGAGTGGTTAGATATAGGAAATGTCAGAAGGAGGGTGATAGACAGATGAGGATAGCGAGGATGGGGGTTGGATAGATGGGAAGAGTGTCTGAGAGAATAGATGCGAGTTAGTCTGATAAGAGATGTCTATTGACCCTACATTTAAATTCATGGAGATTCTAGCTGTCGAGGAAGCAAGTATATGGAAGGGAATTCCACAGGCGGAATGTGCGATAAAAGAAGCTGTTAGAGTAGAAATTGCGGTTAGATTTTATCTGTTTCACTGTAAAAGATTTGGATCTAGTTGCTAATCTAGTATCCCGTGCAAATTCATACCTAGCGGGCAACAGTGATCTGAGTTCATCGGAGCAGAAGACGTGAAAGTATTTATAGAAGAGGCACAGGGAAACCACATCACGCCGGTGAGAAAGTGACTGCAGCCATGCTACCGAGTCGGTATCGATCACATGACAGATTCTCCGTTATGCGCGGTACTTATTTGATAGTGCTCAATATCAGTGATAGAGCTAAAATATTATATATATATTTTTTTTTCTAAACATATACTGTTAAATATAAGAGACAAATGAATGTCTAGTATCCTTAATAATGAGCCGTTTTAAACATTGTATTTTGGCTTTAATTTCAGGTGAAAATAAAGACAAAAATTCTCCAACATTTGGATATTTTTTTATTATATTGGTTCTAAGCTTTCGACTCACATGAGCCATCTTCAGAGAGGTTACAGGGAGGTTAACATAAAAACATCCACCATCAAAGACGATTTTATCTTGTGTTGACATAAAACTTTGCTAAGCAAAGAAAACAATTACAAAATAGCAACTGCATTTCGTAAACTTGTAATGCGGTTCTATGACGTCACACAAACAACCCACACTTAATAAAATCACGTTTAAATATAGTCACAACACATTACATTGGATTTAAATATATGGTTCTGTTAACATTTCGAGCTCTCACGTGGTGTGACGTCATAGAACCGCATTACAAGTTTACGAAATGCGGTTGTTATTTGGTCAACAAATATTATTATTCAGGCCTTAATAAAAGAGTGCTCAATGTATTATGAAGAGAGCTATTTTCTATATGTATATTAATAGACATACATATTGTCTGACGCGGAGTTTCATTCGTTTTGCAATCAGGATTTATATATATATATATATATATATATATATATATATATATATCAGTCAGTTAAGTGCCTTACGTGATACACGTTTGGGCGATCATGTCTCGAAAGAGACATGACTGACTGGGCAGAAGATTATCCCGCAGTAGGTTGCCATTGCTTTCTGCGGTAGACTGGTTGCCGACCAAGGCTATAGAACCCAATCTGTCCTGTTATTTAACCCATAACTGGAAGGAAGAGACGTATTAATACCTTTCCCAAGGGTATTTGCGCGTAAGTAAATACAATGGATTCAGCTGGAATTCGAACTCGGCTCCCCGGTTTCTCGTTCCGAGCCGATATCCACTGTACCACAACGCACATCCTAAAAGAAGCTTAATCTCAGCACCTTGTCAGTCGCCTTTAATATATATTAGTCATCCACATACAAGCCTGTTTCGCTGTATCACAGCTCATTAGTGTGGCGAGACGCATCCACTTGCTTCTGGCCGGGATCGAAACTCGACCGATTTTGTGTCAGTCGGAGTCGCTACTCCCTAAGCCATCGACGCATATATATATATCAAAATGAAGAACAAAGAAAATATTTACAACGTTCAAAACATTATTTTAAAACACTGCCCGATATAAAAATATAGCAATGAATATTTACTATGAATTATTACTTTAGATCCTGCACAAGGTACAAGCTACTACAAAATTGAACATTTTATTTCGACATTGAAAGGACAATGTCTCATAAGGTAGTTAGTAATTATGGTAATAGACGTTATTTTTGAAAAGAAAATTGATGAAAATTCACTTCCTTTTATTGGCAAAATCTTTCGTACATATTTTACTTCTCTTTTAGTTTTCTCATCTTTCCTATCTCATACGAAAATTTTTTCCAATAATAAATGCATTTTGATCAATTTTCTTTGAAAAAAAATGACGTTTAATACCATTTTTACCAGCTAGCTGATGAGACATTTTTTTAATCATCTCACCCCAAGCAAGGCATTCCACTGCCACTATTGCGCATGGGGCTACATAGGGGAAGGTAAAGAGAAGGAGTGGTTAGACATAGGGAATGTCTGGATTAAGGTGACAGATGAGTAAGGATACTGAGGATGAGGGTTGGGCAGATGGGAAGAGTGTTTGATAGAATGGGAGCAGGTTAGTGTGTTAGGAGGTGTCTATTGACCTTACATTTAAACTCCTGGAGATTGTAGCCGTCGGGGAAGCAGTCGTGTGGAAGGGAATTCCACAGTCGGGAAGTGCGAGGAAAGAAACTGTTGGAGTAGAAGTTGCGGTTGCATTTTATCGGTTTCACTGTAAAATGGTGGGATCTAGTTGCTAATCTAGTATCTCGTTCAAATTCGTATTTAGGGGGCACCAGTGATCTAAGTTCATCGGAGCAGAAGCCGTGAAAGTATTTATAGAAGAGACACAGGGAAGCCACGTCGCGCTGGTGGGAGAGAGACTGCAGACATTGTTCTTTGAATGTCGAAACAACATGTACAGTTAGGTAGTAGATTGTAGTTTGTACATATTCTGAAGTATAATTTATGATATATATATATATATATATATATATATATATATATATATATATATATATATATCGTTCCTGTTTGCAGTTTGTATTAGCAATGAACTTATATAAACGCGCTCGTGAAGGAAGAAAAGACGTTATAGTTTGCTTGTCAATTTAACTATATAAACAAGAACTTGACCCTCAGAAACAAAAGGAACCCGATATGTAAAACCACAAATTTATTCGTCTGAAGAGAGTCAATCTTAGACTCGAAACACGTATAGTGTCATAAATATTATGGACACTTAAAAAAAATCATAAGATGTATAATATTTTTAAACAACAATAAATATACACTTTAAATATAACGTTCACGGCCTCTCACACTTTTTATTCTACACCAATTTCTCTCGTTGGAACAACCCTATTTCCTATTCTAATATGAATATATATATATAAATATTAGGATGGGTGCTAACGGTGGCTTTCAAGGTGTAGATTAGATGTGGCACAAGGCCGAAAGAAAGATGTGCCCAGTGAGAATCAAAATCACTACTCAGTTGTAAATTAATGTTGCACAGTATGCTTGCTAACCGTTACACCATCCAATGATGCGTGCTTACGGGTTTAATTAGGAACAGGTAAAGAATATTTGGTACAGTGATTCCAATCACGTTCTTTCCCTGAAAGAATTAGTCGTTTCTAATTCAGCCGGCTTTTGTGCTTGTTTGTTTTCTTTTTTTGAGACACGATGAGTTGAGACATTTGATAATAGCTGAGTCGACACATCAAAACCAGCGTGATAGCCACAGGGATAAGCATTCGAAAGTTTTCGAGTTGGAGGGAAGACATTTTTTTTTTTTTGCTACGTTCTGAAGATCGCTGACAATGCTATTTTTTCCTGAGTCGTGACCGCCATTGATGATTTAAAAGGTCAGGCACGGAATCCCTGCGGAAGAAATTAATTGTTGCAGTGGGAAATCGACACAGGAGCTCGGAAGAAGAACACAAGTATATACCACCTTTTTCTCACGTCATGTCCCTTCAGTTTCACAGCGTAAGCGATTATCGTTTTCCGGGTGATTACTTTTTTTTAGATATTATTTGTGAATTTATATGCATTCTTGGAAGAGAACCATATCAGTTTCATTATCCGCTGCATTCTACACAGTCAGCAATTCATTTTGCTTCCTGTTATATTGATTGACATTTATAGTTACTCAGTCCAATCTAGCCGGCTATTGGCTAAAAGAAAACTAATTCAGATTCTAGCCTTTTACAAAAGCAATATTTTGAAATTAAACGTTACAGACTAGCACAAATTTCGAACTTAGCTCGTTGACACAGGTCAACATCGATCCTGATACCTAGAAAACAGTTGCTGCAAATCGGCTTTCTTAGCATAAGGCCAACCGAGAGAGGGCCAAGAGTTTTGACTCCAACCCTTAAGATGAAGAGGATCTGCGACATGCTGTCTAAAAGGCCCGACTACCCAAGCCGTGTCTACTACCCACAATCTTCAATGACTCTTGCTCCCGACCCTTCAGGAGAAGGGTGGGCCTTCAGAGACATCTTCGTTACCGTCACCAGAGGGAAGAAAACGATAGTTTGAAATTAAGCACTGCAAATTTTTAGCTCAGCAGTTACTTAGCTGATTGCTGTTGTATCCAACAACTCGACTTCAGAGTTTTGTAGACGGAGCTCTTCATCCACTCCTCAGTGGATACCAACAATTGACAGTTTATATATCTCGATTTTTCTTTTTATGCACTTGTCATAGGTGTTGAGTTGTGATAATGTTTAGAGGTTGGCTTGTTGCTTTTTTAAAATAGTCTTACTGATAAAAAATTATTTGGGTAATACGATTTTTTATCGTAAAGAGCTAGCCCTGACGAGTGACAATAACATAATGATTACCTCAGGAAACTTAGAAGTCAAAAATGAACCTGCTCAGTTAAATGACAAACAGCTGTCATTAATCATATATGTATATATATGTATATATACAATCCCAAAAAGAAATAGATATGTAGGTAAAATCCCCACAAATGCATATTATTATCAATTTTATTAATATTAAAAATGATCAATGTGAAGGGCTCGTTGTAAATATTATCTATTTACAGAGGCAAATATGTATATTATATCAAGTAAAACTCCGAATACTAGATTCGTTGTACAGATATTTTGGCGAGAAAAATCTCGTTTCTTTACCAACGATTAAAAACAAAATATAATGTATATATATATATAGTCATCCGCAGACAGATCTGTTTCGCTGTCTCACAGCTCATCAGTACGGTTAGACTCCGATTGCTTTTTACCCTAGGATTGAAACCCGACCGAATTGGCGTTAGTCGGCGATTCTACCTCTATGGGCGCTCGGTAGAAAGAGTCAGACTTTTTAGCGTGTATATTATCATTATACACGCCCAATAGCTGAGAGTGTTCTAATTCATTGCTGAATGAACGATGCGTAGATGCCAGAGTAGCTACTGTTTTTCAAAGTCTACCATTCTTCCAGAGTGCTCAATCAGGGTGTGAGAGCGTAAATAGTCATCCGCAGACAGATCTGTTTCGCTGTATCACAGCGCATCAGTCCGGTTATATAAATCCAGGTGAAGAGGTCTCAAGGTTTTACTATTTTGTGCGGCATTTATTTCATAAATATTATAAAGCTTAATATAATTATATGATTATGAATGAATTGTACATTGCGACACGGAAATTTCTATGTTTCGAGATAGATTCTCTTCATCAGGTAATGTTTGAGGTTGGTTGTACAAATGATTTATATTTAATAACAAAAACCTTCGATTTGCTGTTTATGAATGTGGGAAGTGTGTTTCTTTTAACTAACCAGAACGAAAGAATACATACTAAATAACTTTTTCTCTTTTTTCCTCCTTTTTTTCCTTGCCTTACTTTTCTCCTTTTTTCTTTCCCCTCCTTAAAGGTCAAGATGTCAACCTGCTTCTAACCTAATTTTATAGTTTTCTTTTTATCCATTTTTGTTGTTTCTCGCCTAGTTTTATTGTCTTTGATGTGATGTGCCCATTTAATACCAAGACTGTCCTTTTCACTTTCTTATCATTTTTGTCTCCTCTTGTAGCAAACAGGAGAGGGGTGGAGAAAGAGAGGGATTTATTCTTCTTATCAGTGCTTTTCTAGTTGTAATTTTCTCAAAACCTTTGATTTATAAATAACATTTTTGTTCTTTCTTTTTTTCTGATTTACTTCCTGCTATCCTTATCCAATCTTTCTATTATCTTTTTATTTGCCGTAAAGCTTTCTTTTCATAAAAAATTATATATATATATATATATATATATATAATTTTATATTTCAAATTACTTTATTTTGATAGTTCATCAGTAATTATTTTCCTTAAGCACTTGTTGGTTCTATGCATGTTATTTCATTTAGAGTTTTTTTTTATCCATATTCTAATGTAAACATTTCGCAATGTCTACTTACGACATTTATCTCATTGCGTTTGTTTAATAGAAATTTCTATGTTTAAAGATAGATTCTCTTCATCAGGCAATCTTTGAGGTTGGTGAGAGGATTCATTTCGGAATTTGGCCCCAAAGAATACATATTAAGTAACTTTTTCTCTTTATTCCTCCTTTTTTTCTTTCCTTACCTTAATTTTCTCCTTTCGTTTTTCCCCTCCTTAAGGGTCAAGATGTCAACCTGCTTTTAACCTAATTTTATTATTTTCTTTTTTCCATTTTTCTTGTTTCTCGCCGAGTTTTATTGTCTTTGATGTGATGTGTCCATTAGTACCAAGGCTGTCCATTTCACTTTCTTATCATTTTGGTCTCATATACAAGGGAACAGGAGAGGGGTGGAGAAAGAGAGGGATTTATTTTTCTTATCAGTGCTTTTCTAGTTCTAATTTTCTCGAAAGCTTTGATTCATAAATAACAGTTTTGTCTTTCTTTTTTCCTAATTTACTTCCTGTTATCCTTATCACATCTTTCTATTATCTATTTATTTATTGTAAAATCTTTTTGTAAAAAGAAAATTTTTTTATAAATAATTTTGTTCCAATTTACTTTATTTTGATAGTTCGTCAGTAATTATATGTACAATTAATTCATATATATATATATATATATATATATATATATATTTCATATTTTGTTTTGTTATATATATATATATAATATTGATAAGAAAACTGAACGTATAATTGAACGTTTCAATTAAGTGCTAAGTTATCTTAATAGTTTATATTTCTCTAAATAATATTCATTGAGTCCTCTTTTTTTATATAATTATTAATTTATATTAATTTGATAAAATCTGTTATATTAACCTCTCCGTGTTAATGGATTTGCCATTCTCTCATTCATATATATATATATATATATATATATATATAGTGTATCGAGGCAGCAGATACATTTTTAAACCTATATGGTTAAATATAAGAGACAAATGAATGTCTATTATGTCTAACCATTAGCTGTTATAAACACTGTTTTTTGTCTTTAATTTCTGGTGAAAATAAAGACAAAAATTCTCCAACATGTGGACAATTTTTTATTAAGTTGGTTCTAAGCTTTCGGCTCACATGAGCCATCTTCAGAGAAGTTACATGGAGGTTAACATAAAAACATCCACCATCAAAGATGATTTTATCTTGTGTTAAAACTTGTTAAGCTTAGAACCAACATAATAAAAAATATATCCAAATGTTGGAGAATTTTTGTCTTTATTTTCACCTGAAATTAAAGCCAAATACGATGTTTAGAAAGGCTCAAGATTAAACAATAGACATTCATTTGTCTCTCATATTTAACAATATATGTTTAAAGTCTGCCTTCTTCTACCGAGCGCTCATAGCCCAAAGGTAGTATCGCCAACTGACGCCACTTTGATCGGGTTTCAATCCTGGGTTAAAAGCAATCGGTGTCTAACCGTACTTATAAGCTGTGATACAGCGAAACAGATCTGTCTGCGGATGATTATATATATATATATATATATATATATGTGTGTAGTCTGTGTATAGTCTGTAAACAAATGCAGCAGAGATTTTGATAAAGTGTTAAAAATTAAAATAAAATTGATAATTGTAGGAAAAATAATGACGATAACGATGACCTGATGTGATCGGTTGCCGACGATATATTTGTGAATTGCATCCGTAAAAGAAAACGAAATAAGATTAGAATTCAGAATTTTCTTCCTTATAGATTGATTGAATATCCAGAGATCTCAGTCTAGTTGGCTATTTAGCCCATAGCTTGAGAGAGATTAAATTGATTTCTTGCCTTTTACAACAGCAATAGTTTGAAATCAAACGCTACAGACTAGTACACATTTTGAACTCAGATCGCTGACGCAGGCCAACATACATTCTGATACCGGGGAAATTGTTACTGCAAATCGGCCTTATTAGAGTTGAGTCATCCGAGAAAGAACAAAAACTTAAATTCAACCGTCAACATGAAGAGGAGTTGCGGCAGGCTGTCTGGAGGGCCTGTCTAGCCAGCCGCATCCATTACAGATTCTCATTTGGAGCTTGTCGAGAACACTGAGATGAACAGCAGGGGCGCCTGACCAGATATGACAACAGATTTTTCATAGATTTATTTCTACTCATGATTCAGTATAACCGGTTACTTAGCTCATATGTAGTCGGGTAAAGAAACAAATTACTACTGTGGAAATGAACGCTACAGGCTAGCGCGGATTTAAAACACAGCTAATTTCACTTTTCACACCGATATCGGTATCTCTGTCTGGAAAAAAGGGATGTGCGTTTTCATTCACGCAGCCATTAGCCTCTCTGTGCTGATGCGTGTTCTGCGTGCGCCTCTCAGCACACATGTGCGTAGGTGTAGGGTGTTGTGGTTATTTGTCCTTTTTCTCGGTTTTTTTTATGACGCCCTCCTCATCTTTTTTTTTTTGCTTTTCCTCTTTTCTTTCAATTGTAGCTATTTATTGCTACTTTTGAGCGCCCTCGTCTTTTCTTGAGTTAGAGAAATTGCATTCCGTTTATTTTTTTAAATAATTAATTGATTTTAATGGTATCAACATATATATATATATATATATATATATATATATATATAAGCATGCGGTGTAAATATAGAAGAATCCAAATGAGTATCCTGTGCATAAAGTGGTAGTATAACTCTCTAAGAAAACTCTAAATATGTCTTTATATAAATACATATAGAGTAAATAAAAAAACAAAACGCAGATACCTTCTTTCATGGTAAATCGGAAGTTTAGGCCTATTTCAGGTGAACCATCATAAGCTTCCGTCTTTATTGTACAGATTCTACACCCAATCGTCTGTACAATAAAGACAGAAGCTGATGATTGTTCGCCTGAAATAGCTCCACACTTCCTATATATATATATATATATATATATATATATATAATTATTACTTTATAACATGTGTAAACTAGAAACTACTCAATGTCTCATCAGGCAGTTAATAATAATTATTACCTAGCTGACGAGACACTGTAATTTGTAATTTAGACATGTTCTAAAGTTAATTAATAATAAGTATTTTTTACTCAGTTTTTATATTAAGAACTAATTTAAAATTAATGTTTTGAACGTTCCAATTATAATCTTCGTTCTTATTTGTTTTCTTGGTTTCTGCTTTTCCGTTGTTTTTTTTTTTATGAACTGAGAATTTTCTCGCTGAAATGGCCATCCAACGAATGTAAATTTTGGAATTTTTTTACATATTTTATATACTTGACTCTGTAAATAGATAATAATATTTACATCGAGCCCTCCACCTTGATCAATTTTAATATTCAGACGAAAATTCTCCAACATTTTTCAAAGTCTACCATTCTTCCAGAGAATATATATATTTTCTAGTCAAAATCTATCTTGCATCTATATATATATATATTTATACATATATAAGAAATATCACATCAAATGTAATAAAACTGAAGAGAATGAAGAGTAAATGATAAGATCAGATTAATGGGAGGTAAAACATTAAGGGAGGGAAACAAACAAGGGAGGAATAGATCGAGAATTTTTGTCTTTATATTCAACTAAAATTAAAGCCAAAATACGACGTTTAGAACGGCTCATGATTAAATATAATAGGCATTCATTGTCTCTTATATTTAACAGCATATGTTTAGAAAATTACTTGCTGCCTCCATATACTAAATTTAAGTTACATGATGCCGCAGCATTAAATGATCCTACGACGTTTAGAACGGCTCATGATTAAACATAATAGACATTCATTGTCTCTTATATTTAACAGTATATGTTTAGAAAATTACTTGCTGCCTCCATATACTAAATTTAAGTTACATGATGGCGCAGCATTAAATGATCCTACGACGTTTAGAACGGCTCATGATTAAACATTATAGGCATTCATTGTCTCAAATATCTAATAGTATATGTTTAGAAAATTATTTGCTGCCTCGATACACTATCTATCTATCTATCTATCTATCTATCTATCTATCTATCTATCTATCTATCTATATATATATATATATATATATATAAATAATAATTGCATTTTATATAAAAAAACATTACCATACTGTACATATGTCTCTGTTAATATATACGAAAGTAATTGAAGTCCTTTTTAACACCTGCCTGACTCCATCAGTAGAATGTACTTCCATTTAATTTCTTTCTTTTTCAGTCGATTGCACACTTTAATTTGCTTTCGTATTTGCTTTCATTTTCTTAAGATATACAAGAGCGTGTTCAGCCATATTTGTTTTGCGCTTATATTTTCTATCAGCACTCATCTTGGAATATTTTTCCCGATCAAAATACCAATTATTTTTGTCTTTATTTTTTGCCGTGTCTCTCTTTGTTTCTCCAGTCTCTTCTTCTATTTATTCATCAAATATTCACTCTCTCTTCATCCTTTCGTCTCGTTTTGCATCTTTCTTTTTCATTTCCGGCTTTTTGTTGCGTTCTGCGTCTCAGATTTCGCACTTATTTCAAACCTTATTCATAGATCGCAACTATTCGGCATAGTAGCAGATTAAACCAGAATTAGTTTAACCAAATCGTCCCTTTTACCAATTTAGCCACGGAGCCCGTCTAAGAATCCCTCACACTACACACACACACACACACAATTCGGTCTCTCTTGGACTTGAACAAACGCAACTTTTCATGACAAGTTTTCTCTTTATTTTTTTTATCCATATTTTAATCCTATCATATCAATCAAGGTGGTAAATCAGCTAGTACTAAAAGATTTACATTCATTTTTTAAAAAATCGCTGAAGAAGCTTATTAAAGTGCAACATATTAGATCAAAGACACTTCATTCTTACCTGTTCTTTACTTAATTTATCCCTGTTGTCGGATTTAAGAACATATATTCAAGTTATATATATATATATATATATATATATATATATATATATATACCACCGGCCATCATTATTAGGCAACCCCAGTTTTTAAAAGAAATTATGTATTTCATACTATTTTAGTATTTATTGCCAAGTGGATAATCCTAAATGAGAATAGAATGGTTCTTTTGTTATTATAACTTTGCAAAATGTTACAAGTCAAATAGCGACAATTTAACTATCGCACTCTGTAGATTTGCTATATATATCTACATATGTCTCTATATATAGATACACTACCGGCCATAATTATTAGGCCACCCCAGTTTTTTAAATGAAATGATGTATTTCATACTATTTTTAGTATTTATTGCCAAGTGGATAATTCTAAATGAAAATAGAATGGTTCTTTTATATCAGTTGCAAAATTTTACAAGTCAAGGAAGCAAAGATGAATTCGTCCGAATCACCCTAAATTTTCTTCTTTCTTTCATTGATGAAACTGCAATATAGGTAATTATTAAATATTTATTAATTCATTTGATGCACATGTTATTGTGCAATATTAACAAAAGAACCATTTTATTTTCATTTACAGTTTTTCACTTGGCAATAAATATTAAAAAATAGTATGAAATACATAATTTTTTTAAACACTGGAGTGAATTATGACCGGTAGTGTATATATATATATATATATATATATATATATATTAAAATGAAAAGCCCGTCTAAGAAACACACACACACACAATTAGGGCTCTCTTGGATCTGAACAAACGCAACTTTTCCTGACAAGGTACCTGTTTATTTCATTTTATTTTATTTTTAATTCAATCAAATCACACCAATCAAGGTGGGAAAGCCGCTAGTACCCAGGGATTTACATAGAGTAAAATTGAAAGAAAAGAATGAGTATAGGGAGGATTGGAGCAAGGTGCAAAGGTGAACTGGATTCAAGAAGATAGAAAATGGCGATTAACGTTGCACTCTTTTAAAGAGAGTAGCTCTCAGGAAATCACGTTAAATGAAAAAAAGTTCCACACCCTTGAATGGCGAGCGAAAAAAAAAAGACTATTAGTGTAAAAATGGCGCTTACATTTTGTTATTTTAACAATAAATGGGGGGGACCTAAATACCAATCAAGTAGAGTGCGTAAATATATGTGGTCGAGGAACCTTAGATAAAAGCTCGTCAGAACATTTGCCATGAAAATATTTGTAGAATAGTCAGAGAGAAGCGACGTCACGTCGGTAAGAAAGTGACTGAAGTCGAGGTGCCAAGTCAGTACTGATTATATTGCAGATCCTTCTTTCGATTTTGTCAAGATCCTTGAGAGGAACAGCGGGAGCATAAGACAACATATGGAAACAGTATTCGAGGCACAGATGAATGGTAGATTTATAAATATGCAAGATAGATTTTGACTAGAAAAAATATTCTGGTCCGACACAGAGACACAACCTAAAGATTCGCTGTATTCGTTCCAGGCCGGTTGAAAAAGCGAGGCTTTACGACGTGCTTTAGGCAGAGAGACGTCATATCCGGGCGTTGGGAAAGTGACAGAAGTTGTGATTTGTAGGGGTATCGGTGGTGCATGTCAAATTGTCCTTCTGCAAGCGTAACCGAACTCCCCACAACTTAAAATACCAGAAGGTTGAAGGTTGAAATGTGGGAGGATAAAATATTTCGTTTGTACATGGTGTGGAGGAATATCCTGTCTTACCCAGGAATGGGTATGGCCCGGGTTATAAAAGACCGGGATTAGAACGAACTACAGTGTAACCGAGAGTGTTCGTGGGTGTGCTGGGCAGAACATGTACACCCCTTCCCTGTTAGGTTAGAATAGGTAAATTTTGATTTTCTGTTTCTCGCCTTAAAGGTAACTTAGCTAGGTTATGATCGCTCATTGGCCCCTTTTCTTTTTTGTCCCCTGTTTTCCTTTAGTTTAATCCCCCACCCCTTCCCACTTTAGGTGTTCAACAATGTTAGTTCGCCGGTGGATGCGTGGCGTCTTTCGTTATTTTTCAAGTGTGCTTTTCGTTTTTGTTATAGTGTTTAAATGTGTGATTGATTGTGTGAGTGATTGCTGATCGGATAAGTGGTATTATTATATTTCTAAAGCCACGCATTATATTTCGTACGGGGAAGTGATTTTGCTGTCACAATATTAGAGTAGTGGGGGGCTTTTATTACTAATATGATTTTGTTTAGTTTCTTGTACATATCTTATTTTTATTGTATAAATTCATTAATGAATTTTAAATGTTGTTATTTTCTGCCCATGCCCTCCACTGAAAATTGTACATATGGGAGTTAAGTAGGACTACATAGAGAACCTGAGATATTATGGTGGACGTGGTAAGAATGGTAAGTAAAAATGTGATATTATGGTAAAAGGTTTATTGTAAGTGTGTCAGGGTCAACGAAAGTGAATAGCTAAGTTAAACTAGGACAGATGATGACCAGCCTCCCCCATCCCCTTTTTTGGCCTTGTGCCATATTTGTACTTTTCGTACAATAAATAATGTGACCGAGAGTGTTCGTGATTATACGAGATTCTTCATCATTACACGGGAGTGATCGAGAGTATTCGTGACTATACGAGAGTGTTCGTGACTATACGAGAGTCTTCGTTATTACACGGGAGTGATCGAGAGACTTCGACATTATACGAGAGTGATCGTGATTTTACGAGAGTTATCGACATTAGTCAAGAGCTATCGGCCTTAGGCGAGAGTTAGACGTCACTAGACGGAAGCCTTCTTCTCAAGACGGACGCATACGTCCTATACAGGGACATTGCCTTCTTGATTGTTATTCTTGTTAACTGTTCGTTGGTGTACTTGTATTTGGTTTATTGTACGGAGGTATAGTAAATCTCTATTTATATATCCTCAGTGTTAAGAGTTATTTCTTGCACTATTCTTTCTCTGTTTATCCCCTCCCGGGATACAACAATATGTAAATACTTTAAAATTGGAGATAAGGTGTTTCTTAAAATGTAGCAAAGTGGAAAAGATTTCTGGGAACATGGCGCTCTAAAAAACAGATCGGCATTGTGGCATAGATGATACGAAGACAAAGGTGAGAATATATGCAAACGGAAAAAGACTAAACACCTATGCCCTGACCCCAAAAGAAAAAAGTATTGAGCGAAATTCAATGAAGAATTTAGTTCGGTGGGGGGTGTTGTAGTGAAATATCCTGTCCTACCCTGGAATGGGTATGGCCCAGGTTATAAAAGACCGGGACTAGAACGAACTACAGACAGATCGAGAGTATTCGTGACTATACGAGAGTGTTCGTGACTATACGAAAGTCTTCGTTATTACACGGGAGTGATCGAGAGACTTCGACATTATACGAGAGTGATCGTGATTTTACGAGAGTTATCGACATTAGTCAAGAGCTATCGGCCTTAGGCGAGAGTTAGACGTCACTAGACGGAAGCCTTCTTCTCAAGACGGACGCATACGTCTTATACAGGGACTAGAACGAACTACAGACAGATCGAGAGTATTCGTGATTATACGAGAGTCTTCGTTATTACACGGGAGTGATCGAGAGTCTTCGTCATTATACGAGAGTGATCGTGATTTTACGAGAGTCATCGACTTTAGTTGAGAGTCATTAGCCTTAGGCGAGAGTTAGTCGTCACTAGACGGAAGCCTACTTCTCAAGACGGACACATACGTCCTATACAGAGACATTGCCTTCTTGATTGTTATTCTTGTTAACTGTTCGTTGGTGTACGTGTATTTGCTTTATTGTACTGAGGTATAATAAATCTCTCTTTATATATCCTCAGTGTTAAGAATTATTTCTTGTGCTATTCGTTCTCAGTTTATCCCCTTCCGGGATACAACAGTACATTAAAGTAAAATTTTTATTAACAAAATTGTAAGAATAAAAATAAAATGTTCACAAAGAAAATGCATGTAGTTAATTGTTTAAAGAGAAATGTAAGTATTTAAATGTTCCACAGAAATTCAGAGTTCATAGTTGATAGTAGCAGAATGCGTATATGTAGAAAGATTGAAAAGGTTGCTAATAAAAGTCTGTTGTTTTTCTTTTTATGGCCAGAGAAAAAGTGAAGAGGAAAGTCAAGCAATGAAAGAGATTGTACTTATTGAAGTCAACTGAAGTATTCTTTCTTTTCTTTTTTTTTTTTTTTTTACTGCTGAAGACGAAGAAATGAAAATTAAAAGGAGGGGTAAAACGAATATATGTCGACGAGACACGACCTTGGCTTCTTGAAATTTATTTGTTAAATTGTGTCGAGGTCCGTCAGATTAACGCTCCCATCTGGGACTGATTTGACCGGTCAAGAGATGTGGTTTAGTTAGTAGATTTTAGTTATGTGACCGGTTCCAACAGAATACCCATTTTCTAGGTGTGAAAAGAAATGACCGGGGTCATAGATCAATTTTCTATTTTCTATCCAATCAGAATCTAGAATCTTATTTTTCACACTGAAGTCGCCACAATTTAAATATCAGAAGGCTGAAGGTTGGATGTTGAAATGTGGAAGAATAAAATAGTTCGTTTGTACATTAAATTAAAAATTTTATTAAGAGAACAACAAAATTGTAAGAAGAAAAATAAAATGTTCACAGTGAAAATGCATGTAGCTAATTAATTCGTATTACTGAAAGGTTCAAATAGAAAAAATGCACGTGGTTAAATGTTCCAGTGAAATAAAAGTAAATATTAGGTTGTCCCAAAAGTTCGTAAATACTTGCGAAATGGGTCTATCTGGTCTAGCACAATCGAGACAAGCGATGGGTTCAGAAAGGACAAGAGACAACGTTGGTTCCAAAACAAGATCAATTCGGCAAGAAATTCATGTTGTGCGTTTGGTGGAACTTTGAAGGAATCGTGCATTTTGAGTTGGTTCCGAATGGTCGTGCCATCAGTGCCGAACTTTACTTTCAGCAACTTGAGCGGGTCTACGAAAAGCTGAAGCAAAAGTACCCGGCTCTGATTAATGAAAAGCGCGCTTTGATGCAGCAGGAAAATGCCAAGCCACACACAGCCAGGAAGACCAAAGACAATTTTGAAGAGCTGGACGGCGATGAGGTTCTGCCACATCCAGCCTACAGTCCTGACTGTGCTCCATCATATTACGGCCTTTTCGGATAAATGCAAAACTTTCTGAAGGTCCGCCGATTCGACTCGTTTGATAAAGTCGAGGAAGCGTGTCAAGAATTCTTTGATTCGAAGGCGGCTGAATTTTGACCAGATCCGAAAGATTGCAGATAGATGGCAGAAAGTCTTGGAAAATGTTGGTATTTATTTTGAGCAATAATTTTTGTTGTTTTTACGAGTGAAATTTCAATTTTTTTGCAAGTGTTTTCTGGTAACCTTAATTAATTGGCGAGTAAAATTTCAATTTTTTGCAAGTGTTTCCGAACTTTTGGGACAACCTAATAATCCGGAAGTTAGAGTTGATAGTAGCAAAAACTATGTATGTAAAAAGATTACAAGGGTTGCTAATAAAAGTCTGTGTACTTTTCTTTTTTATGGTTGGAGAAAAAGTGAAAAGAAATTTCAAGGAAATGAAGGAGATTGTACTTATCGGAGTCCGTTGAAGTATTGTGTTGTTGTTTTCTTTGACTGTGTGTAGGTGAAAACGAAGAAAGGAAAATTGGAAGTAAAGGTAGAATGAATGTATATCGGCGAGACGCGAAGGGTCAGCTTGAAGCTTCTTCCTTACATTGTGATGAGATGCTATCAGATATCGCTCCCATTCTGACTCTTTTGACCGGTCAAGGGATCTCGTTTAAGTTGTGGATTTCAGTCAAGTGACCGGCTCCAGCGGAATTTTAGGCATGAAAAAAATTGACTGGCGTCATATATCAATTTGCTATTTCCTCTCCAATCAGAATTTGGAATCTTTCTTTTCACACTGACTTGTGAAATTTGCCTTAGTCTAGGTTTTTCCAAAATATTTTTAGTCGTTTGAATCCGATTTTGCGGGTGTGCAATTTTACTGTGTGTGTGTGTGTGTGTGTGTGTGTGTGTGTGTGTGTGTGTGTGTGTGTTTTATCGTTTCAACCCAAGCCAGGCGGTAACGCCACTGATGTGCAAAGGGCTATATAAGAGTAAAAACATTAGATAGGAAGAGAGTAAAGAGAAAGACGAACAAGTTAGAAAGGAGCAAAAAAAGGATAGGAATACAGGAGTGATGACAGTTGCAAACGTGGAGAGAAAGGAAAAGATATACAGGGAAATGTAGAAAGAACTAGAGTTAAGTGGTTAAGAGATGGGTATTGACATTGCATTTAAATTCCTGGCGGTTGAAGCTGTCAGGAAAACAAGAATATGAAAGACTGTTCTACAGGCAGGAAGTGCGAGAAAAGAAGCTGGTGGAATAGAATTGTCGTCTGCATTTGATTTATATAACTGTGAATGGGTGGGACCCAGTTGCCAGTCTGGTTGCACGAGTAAACTCCTGTGACTTAAGTTCGTCGAAGCAGAAGCCATGAAAATATTCATAGAACAGACAGAGAGAAGCCACATCCCGTCGGTAAGTCCGTACCTATCACGTTACTGATTCTCTTTTGGAGCCTGTCAAGAACACTGAGATGAACAGCGGGGGCGCGTAACTGTTGGATGATATAGGATTCGTATTCTGTGTGCGTTGTGGTGCAGTGGATATCGACTCGGAACGACAAATTGGGGTGCCGAGTTCGAATTCCAGTTGAATCCCTTGCATTCACTTTCGCACAAGTACCATTAGAAAAGATATTAATCCGTCTCTTCTCCCCAGTTATGGGGTAAATAATAGGACAGATTGCGTTCTATAGCCTTGGCTGGCAACCAGTCTACCGCAGAAAGCAATGGCAACCTATTGCGGGATAATCTTCAGCCCAGTCAGTCATGTCTCTTTCGAGACATGATCGCCCAAAGTGTGTATCACGTATGGCACTTAACTGACTGACTGACTGAATATAATAGTTGAAGACATGATTAAGGCTTTTACTGAACATAAAGTGGGGGATCATTATATATTGTCATGAAGTAATAAACTGATCCCCCAATGATAACTACTTAAAAATATAATACATATCTTCCCCCTCTAGCTATCAGTCAAATAATAGAATAGAGTGCGTTCTATAGCCTTGGCTGGAACTAGGGATGAGCCTATTAACCTGTTCAACAGACATGGGTGGGGTGTGAACCGGGCGATAGATAGATCTATCAACTCCAATTGAAAAAAACAAAAAAACAAAGTGAGAAGATTGGAAAAGAGAAAGCCGGAAACCACATCCTAAACAGGGAACAAGGTTGAACAGTTTTAGTGCTTACTGGGCGACCAACATTTCTTGGATAAGTGTCAAGAGTAGTTTTTATATCGCTCGCCAACAGTGTCCTCCAAAGCGCCATATCTTCACGTAGCACTGTAAAAATATCAAGGGCGGTTCTATAGAGCTGAGATTTAGTTAGATTTTTTAAAGATTTTCTGTAGTAGAAAGGTATATACTTATAAATAGCAGAATAGAAACACAGACAAACATATTTACTCTATCTATGGCATAGCAATTTACAAAGCGAAGCGTTTTCTTCTTTTTCATGTGCCTTGCCCCTTCAGGACTTAGGCCATCTTGGACTTACACTTCGCTCTCTCTCTTGTCGCTCTCAATAATTTTTCTCTTGGTCTATCTTCTAAGCCCCGCTCCGTCAACCATTTGCTCAGACCTAACAAGTTCGTCTCGCGCTGTTTTCCCCTGTCTCTCCTTCTATTTATCTGACCTGTGAGTATCAAGTTCTCCAGGCACTCCTTCCTCATTACATGTCGCAGGAACCTCATTTGTCTCTTTCTGATATTTATTATCAATTTTCTTTTCGTCTGAATCCTTTCCAACACTTCATCATTGCACACGGGTTCCGTCCCTGGTATCCTCAGCATCCTTCTGTAAAACCACATTTCTGCTGCCCCAAGCCTCTCCTTCATCTTTGATGAGATCGTCCAGGCGTTCACTTCCATACAGAAGGACAGATATTACGTAGCAATCCAGCCCTCTTTTCTTTGTTTCTAATGTGATTTTCCTGTATTTCAGTACTCGTTTTAGCTTCTGAAATGCGTCTTTGGCCATGCCAATGCGTCTTTGGATCTCCATGTCGCACTTTCCATCCTCTGTCAAATCACTTCCCAGTTATTTAAATTTTTTACTTGTTTTAATTTAGATTCCCCGAGTTGTGGCAAAAAGCCGAAAGTAAGGAGCAACAAGTGAAGTTTCAAAAAATGAAACAGAAGCTAAAAATGATAATTTTCAAGAAGGTGGACGGAATAGTAAAAAAAAAAATCCATTTGAAAAACTAGGGAGTGCTTAAATAAATAAACAAACGCCCATTTTGAAAATCACTCATGGTGAAACATTTAATTAGATTTCCTGTTTTATGAGCCGCAGCCCATTAGAACGATACCAATCTCAGTTTCCGCTATGTCCTATTTTGTGTAGCTCTTGAATTAAGTTAAGCAAAGTCGAGCCTGGTCAGTATCTAGATAAGTGACCGATTCGCAATAGCAAATACCGTAAGCTTGAATGCGCTGGTGTTGTAATCTAAACTTATATAATAAATGGAACTTTGTCTCTGTGTGTGTCTGTGTGTGTGTGTCCTTTACCTATAGACTCCGAAACGGCTGAACGGATTTTCTTGAAGATTTACACAGTTGTATTATAAGCCTCTGTGAGTGTTCTTAGCTAGCTTTTGTGTCGCGGTACCCCCGATAAATATCGAAAATCGATAATCGAAAAAAACGAGTTATAAAGGAGTGGTCCGATTTTAATCAAATTTGATACACTCATAGACAAAGACATAAGAAACTATATTCAGAAGTTTCAAGGTTGCAGTTCTTACAATAGTGCAGAAAATCGATAATATATATATATATATACAAAAGGCAAGATGTTTATGTGTGTGTCTGTTTATCTGCCTGTATGACTATGTTTTTCAGCTCTTTTATTTTAGTTTTTGCTTCGGATTTGGCTCTAAGTAGGTATAATTGTAGTTGTTAGTCTCAGCCATGATACCATTTACTCAGAGAACTTATTTAGCCTTCAAAATTCAGTTTACGACGAAAAAAACTTATTTGATATCGATACCAGGAAATCAAAATTTAACTTACATCCATTCATTTTTCTTTCAGTCTACGGTTTCGCTTTAACTGGAAACAACTATTGCTTTTTAGTCTTTCGTGCCAACGTCCAAAGAGTCTGAGCTCCAGGACCATGGATTAGTTTTAAAGCTTTTCTTTCACTTAAGCAACGCCGGGCTATACTGTTAGTTAATAATTAGTTGAAAGTGTTAATAAAAGGGTGATTCCTAAGGATAGCTTGGATGTAGCACAGGGCCTAAATTAAGGTGGGGATGTAGCACAGGGCCTAAATTAAGGTGGGGATGTAGCACAAGGCCTTAATTAAGGTGAGGATGTAGCACAGGGCCTAAATTAAGGTGGGGATGTAGCACAGGGCCTAAATTAAGGTGGGGATGTAGCACAAGGCCTTAATTAAGGTGAGGATGTAGCACAGGGCCTAAATTAAGGTGGGGATGTAGCACAGGGCCTAAATTAAGGTGGGGATGTAGCACAAGGCCTTAATTAAGGTGAGGATGTAGCACAGGGCCTTAATTAAGGTGAGGATGAGGCACAGGGCCTAAATTAAGGTAAGGATGTAGCACAAGGACTACATTAAGGTGGGGATGTAGCACAGGGCCTAAATTAAGGTGGGGATGTAGCACAAGGCCTTAATTAAGGTGAGGATGTAGCACAGGGCCTTAATTAAGGTGAGGATGTAGCACAGGGCCTAAATTAAGGTAAGGATGTAGCACAAGGCCTAAATTAAGGTGGGGATGTAGCAAAGGGCCTAAATTAAGGTGGGGATGTAGCACAGGGCCTAAATTAAGGTGAGGATGTAGAACAAGGCCTTAATTAAGGTGAGGATGTAGCACAGGGCCTAAATTAAGGTGGGGATGTAGCACAGGGCCTAAATTAAGGTGGGGATGTAGCACAGGGCATAAATTAAGGTGGGGATGTAGCACAGGGCCTAAATTAAGGTGGGGATGTAGCACAAGGCCTTAATTAAGGTGAGGATGTAGCACAGGGCCTTAATTAAGGTGAGGATGTAGCACAGGGCCTAAATTAAGGTGGGGATGTAGCACAGGGCCTAAATTAAGGTGGGGATGTAGCACAAGGCCTTAATTAAGGTGAGGATGTAGCACAGGGCCTTAATTAAGGTGAGGATGTAGCACAGGGCCTAAATTAAGGTGGGGATGTAGCACAGGGCCTAAATTAAGGTGGGGATGTAGCACAGGGCCTAAATTAAGGTGGGGATGTAGCACAGGGCCTAAATTAAGGTAAGGATGTAGCACAAGGCCTAAATTAAGGTGGGGATGTAGCACAGGGCCTAAATTAAGGTGGGGATGTAGCACAGGACCTTAATTAAGGTGAGGATGTAGCACAGGGCCTAAATTAAGGTGGGGATGTAGCACAAGGCCTAAATTAAGGTGGGGATGTAGCACAGGGCCAAAATTAAGGTAAGGATGTAGCACAAGGCCTAAATTAAGGTGGGGATGTAGCACAGGGCCTAAATTAAGGTGGGGAAGTAGCACAAGGCCTTAGTGGAAGGGATGTAGCACAGGGCCTTAATTAAGGTGAGGATGTATAACACAGGGCCTAAATTAGGTGGGGATGTAGCACAGGGCCTAAATTAAGGTGGGGATGTAGCACAGGGCCTAGAATTAAGGTAAGGATGTAGCACAAGGCCTAAATTAAGGTGGGGATGTAGCACAGGGCCTAAATTAAGGTGGGGATGTAGCACAGGGCCTAAATTAAGGTGGGGATGTAGCACAGGGCCTAAATTAAGGTAAGGATGTAGCACAAGGCCTAAATTAAGGTGGGGATGTAGCACAGGGCCTAAATTAAGGTGGGGATGTAGCACAAGGCCTTAATTAAGGTGAGGATGTAGCACAGGGCCTTAATTAAGGTGAGGATGCTGGGGCCTAAATTAAGGTGTGGATGTAGCACAGGGCCTAAATTAAGGTGGGGATGTAGCACAGGGCCTAAATTAAAAGGTAGGATGTAGCACAAGGCCTATGGGAGTGGGTGGGGATGTAGCACAGGGCCTAAATTAAGGTGGGGATGTAGCACAAGGCCTTAATTAAGGTGAGGATGTAGCACAGGGCCTTAATTAAGGTGAGGATGTAGCACAGGGCCTAAATTAAGGTGGGGATGTAGCACAAGGCCTTAATTAAGGTGAGGATGTAGCACAGGGCCTTAATTAAGGTGAGGATGTAGCACAGGGCCTAAATTAAGGTAAGGATGTAGCACAAGGCCTAAATTAAGGTGGGGATGTAGCACAAGGCCTAAATTAAGGTGGGGATGTAGCACAGGGCCTAAATTAAGGTGGGGATGTAGCACAGGGCCTAAATTAAGGTGGGGATGTAGCACAGGGCCTAAATTAAGGTAAGGATGTAGCACAAGGCCTAAGTGTATGTGGGGATGTAGCACAAGGCCTAGAGAAATTAAGGTGTGGATGTAGCACAGGGCCTAAATTAAGGTGGGGATGTAGCACAGGCCTAAATTAGTAAGGATGTAGCACAAGGCCTAAATTAAGGTGGGGATGTAGCACAGGGGCCTAAATTAAGGTGGGGATGTAGCACAAGGCAAATTAAGGTGAGGATGTAGCACAGGGTCTTAATTAAGGTGAGGATGTAGCACAGGGCCTCAATTAAGGTGGGGATGTAGCACAAGGCCTTGAGTGGGGTGAGGATGTAGCACAGGGCCTTAATTAAGGTGAGGATGTAGCACAGGGCCTAAATTAAGGTAAGGAGGTAGCACAAGGCCCTAAATTAAGGTGGGGATGTAGCACAAGGCCTAAATTAAGGTGTGAGGAGGATGTAGCACAGGGCCTAAATTAAGGTGGGGATGTAGCACAGGGCCTAAATTAAGGTGGGGATGTAGCACAGGGGCCTAAATTAAGGTAAGGATGTAGCACAAGGCCTAAATTAATGTGGGGATGTAGCACAAGGCCTAAATTAAGGTGGGGATGTAGCACAGGGCCTAAATTAAGGTGGGGATGTAGCACAGGGCCTAGAGAGGTAAGGTAAGTATGTAGCACAAGGCCTAAATTAAGGTGGGGACAGCACCAGGGCCTAAATTAAGGTGGGGATGTAACAATACTAAATTAAGGTGGGGATGTAGCACAGGGCCTAAATTAAGGTGGGGATGTAGCACAAGGCCTAAATTAAGGTGGGGATGTAGCACAGGGCCTAAATTAAGGTGGGGATGTAGCACAAGGCCTAAATTAAGGTGGGGTCTTAGCACAGGGCCTAAATTAAGGTGGGGATGTAGCACAAGGCCTAAATTAAGGTGGGGATGTAGCACAGGGCCTAAATTAAGGTGGGGATGTAGCACAAGGCCTAAATTAAGGTGGGGATGTAGCACAGGGCCTAAATTAAAGTGAGGATGCAGCACAGGGGCCTAAATTAAGGTGGGGATGTAGCACAGGGCCTAAATTAAGGTGGGGATGTAGCACAGGGCCTAAATTAAGGTGTGGGGATGTAGCACAGGGCCTAAATTAAGGTGGGGATATAGCACAAGGCCTAAATTTAGGTGGGGATGTAGAACAGGGCCTAAATTAAGGTGGGGATGTAACACAGGGCCTAAATTAAGGTGGGGATGTAGCACAGGGCCGAAATTAAGGTGGGGATGTAGCACAGGGCCTAAATTAAGGTGGGGATGTAGCACAAGGCCTAAATTAAGGTGGGGATGTAGCACAGGGCCTTAATTAAGGTGAGGATGTAGCACAGGGCCTAGAATTAAGGTAGGATGTAGCACAAGGCCTAAATTAAGGTTGGGATGTAGCACAGGGCCTAAATTAAGGTGGGGATGTAGAACAGGTCCTAAATTAAGGTGGGGATGTAGCACAAGGCCTTAATTAAGGTGAGGGATGTAGCACAGGGCCTTAGTGGGTGAGGGATGTAGCACAGGGCCTAGAATTAAGGTAAGGATGTAGCACAAGGTCTAAATTAAGGTGGGGATGTAGCACAGGGCCTAAATTGAGTGGGGATGTAGCACAGGGCCCTAAATTAAGGTGAGGATGTAGCACAAGGCCTTAATTAAGGTGAGGATGTAGCACAGGGCCTAAATTAAGGTGGGGATGTAGCACAAGGCCTTAATTAAGGTGAGGATGTAGACACAGGGCCTTGAGTAAGGTGAGGATGTAGCACAGGGCCTAAATTAAGGTGGGGATGTAGCACAGGGCCTAAATTAAGGTGGGGATGTAGCACAGGGCCTAAATTATGGTGGGGATGTAGCACAGGGCCTAAATTAAGGTGGGGATGTAGCACAGGGCCTAAATTAAGGTAAGGATGTAGCACAAGGCCTAAATTAAGGTGGGGATGTAGCACAGGGCCCTAGAATTAAGGTGGGGATGTAGCACAGGGCCTAAATTAAGGTAAGGATGTAGCACAAGGCCTAAATTAAGGTGGGGATGTAGCACAGGGCCTAAATTAAGGTGGGGATATAAATTAAGGTAAGGATGTAGCACAAGGCCTGAATTAAGGTGGGATGCTCTTTAGGGCCTAAGTAAGGTGGGGATGTAGCACAAGGCCTTAATTAAGGTGAGGATGTAGCACAGGGCCTTAATTAAGGTGAGGATGTAGCACAGGGCCTAAATTAAGGTGTGGATGTAGCACAGGGCCTAAATTAAGGTGGGGATGTAGCACAGGGCCTAAATTAAGGTAAGGATGTAGCACAAGGCTGGTAGGTGGGGATCGCTTTGGGAGGCACAAATTAAGGTGGGGATGCAGCACAAGGCCTTAGTGGGTGAGGATGTAGCACAGGGCCTTAGTGGGTGAGGATGTAGCACAGGGCTTTCTAAATTAAGGTGGGGATGTAGTACAAGGCCTTAATTAAGGTGAGGATGTAGCACAGGGCCTTAATTAAGGTGAGGATGTAGCACAGGGCCTAAATTAAGGGTGGGATGTAGCACAAGGCCTAAATTAAGGTGGGGATGTAGCACAAGGCCTAAATTAAGGTGGGGATGTAGCACAGGGCCTAAATTAAGGTGGGGATCGCACAGGGCCTAAATTAAGGTGGGGATGTAGCACAGGGCCCTAAATTAAGGTAAGGATGTAGCACAAGGCCCTAGAAGTGTGGGGATGTAGCACAAGGCCTAAATTAAGGTGTGGATGTAGCACAGGGCTAAGTGGGGTGGGGGATGTAGCACAGGGCCTAAATTAAGGTAAGGATGTAGCACAAGGCCTAAATTAAGGTGGGGATCGCCTTTGGGGCCTAAATTAAAGGTGGGGATGTAGCACAAGGCCTTAATTAAGGTGAGGATGTAGCACAGGGTCTTAATTAAGGTGAGGATGTAGCACAGGGCCTCAATTAAGGTGGGGATGTAGCACAAGGCCTTAATTAAGGTGAGGATGTAGCACAGGGCCTTAATTAAGGTGAGGATGTAGCACAGGGCCTAAATTAAGGTAAGGAGGTAGCACAAGGCCTAAATTAAGGTGGGGATGTAGCACAAGGCCTAAATTAAGGTGGGGATGTAGCACAGGGCCTAAATTAAGGTGGGGATGTAGCACAGGGCCTAAATTAAGTTGGGGATGTAGCACAGGGCCTAAATTAAGGTAAGGATGTAGCACAAGGCCTAAATTAATGTGGGGATGTAGCACAAGGCCTAAATTAAGGTGGGGATGTAGCACAGGGCCTAAATTAAGGTGGGGATGTAGCACAGGGCCTAAATTAAGGTAAGTATGTAGCACAAGGCCTAAATTAAGGTGGGGATGTAGCACAGGGCCTAGAATTAAGGTGGGGATGTAGCACAATGCCTAAATTAAGGTGGGGATGTAGCACAGGGCCTAAATTAAGGTGGGGATGTAGCACAAGGCCTAAATTAAGGTGGGGATGTAGCACAGGGCCCTAAATTAAGGTGGGGATGTAGCACAAGGCCTAAATTAAGGTGGGGATGTAGCACAGGGCCTAAATTAAGGTGGGGATGTAGCACAAGGCCTAAATTAAGGTGGGGATGTAGCACAGGGCCTAAATTAAGGTGGGGATGTAGCACAAGGCCTAAATTAAGGTGGGGATGTAGCACAGGGCCTAAATTAAAGTGAGGATGCAGCACAGGGCCTAAATTAAGGTGGGGATGTAGCACAGGGCCTAAATTAAGGTGGGGATGCAGCACAGGGCCTAAATTACGGTGGGGATGTAGCACAGGGCCTAAATTAAGGTGGGATATAGCACAAGGCCTAAATTTAGGTGGGGATGTAGAACAGGGCCTAAATTAAGGTGGGGATGTAACACAGGGCCTAAATTAAGGTGGGGATGTAGCACAGGGCCGAAATTAAGGTGGGGATGTAGCACAGGGCCTAAATTAAGGTGGGGATGTAGCACAAGGCCTAAATTAGGTGGGGATGTAGCACAGGGCCTTAATTAAGGTGAGGATGTAGCACAGGGCCTAAATTAAGGTAAGGATGTAGCACAAGGCCTAAATTAGGTTGGGATGTAGCACAGGGCCTAAATTAAGGTGGGGATGTAGAACAGGTCCTAAATTAAGGTGGGGATGTAGCACAAGGCCTTAATTAAGGTGAGGATGTAGCACAGGGCCTTAATTAAGGTGAGGATGTAGCACAGGGCCTAAATTAAGGTAAGGATGTAGCACAAGGCTAAATTAAGGTGGGGATGTAGCACAGGGCCTAGAATTAGGTGGGGATGTAGCACAGGGCCTAAATTAAGGTGAGGATGTAGCACAAGGCCTTAATTAAGGTGAGGATGTAGCACAGGGCCTAAATTAAGGTGGGGATGTAGCACAAGGCCTTAATTAAGGTGAGGATGTAGCACAGGGCCTTAATTAAGGTGAGGATGTAGCACAGGGCCTAAATTAAGGTGGGGATGTAGCACAGGGCCTAGAATTAGGTGGGGATGTAGCACAGGGCCTAAATTATGGTGGGGATGTAGCACAGGGCCTAAATTAAGGTGGGGATGTAGCACAGGACTGATTAAGGTAAGGATGTAGCACAAGGCCTAAATTAAGGTGGGGATGTAGCACAGGGCCTAAATTAAGGTGGGGATGTAGCACAGGGCCTAAATTAAGGTGGGGATGTAGCACAGGGCCTAAATTAAGGTAAGGATGTAGCACAAGGCCTAAATTAAGGTGGGGATGTAGCACAGGGCCTAAATTAAGGTGGGGATGTAGCACAAGGCCTTAATTAAGGTGAGGATGTAGCACAGGGCCTTAATTAAGGTGAGGATGTAGCTGGGAGCCTAAATTAACGTGCGGATGTAGCACAGGGCCTAAATTAAGGTGGGGATGTAGCACAGGGCCTAAATTAAGGTGGGGATGTAGCACAGGGCCTAAATTAAGGTAAGGATGTAGCACAAGGCCTCAATTAAGGTGGGGATGTAGCACAGGGCCTAAATTAAGTTGGGGATGTAGCACAGGGCCTAAATTAAGGTGGGGATGTAGCACAGGGCCTAAGTGGAGTGGGGATGTAGCACAGGGCCTAGAATTAAGGTGGGGATGTAGCACAGGGCCTAAATTAAGGTGGGGATGTAGCACAAGGCCTTAATTAAGGTGAGGATGTAGCACATGGCCTTAATTAAGGTGAGGATGTAGCACAGGGCCTAAATTAAGGTAAGGATGTAGCACAAGGCCTAAATTAAGGTGGGGATGTAGCACAGGGCCTAAATTAAGGTGGGGGATTTAGCACAGGGCCTAAATTAAGGTGGGGATGTAGCACAGGGCCTAAATTAAGGTGAGGATGTAGCACAGGGCCTAAATTAAGGTGGGGATGTAGCACAGGGCCTAAATTAAGGTGGGGATGTAGTACAGGGCCTAAATTAAGGTGGGGATGTAGAACAGGGCCTAAATTAGGGTGAGGATGTAGCACAGGGCCTAAATTAAGGTGGGGATGTAGCACAGGGCCTAAATTAAGGTGGGGATGTAGCACAGGGCCTAAATTAAGGTGGGGATGTAGCACAAGGCCTAAATTAAGGTGGGGATGTAGCACAGGGCCTAAATTAAGGTGAGGATGTAGCACAGGGCCTAAATTAAGGTGGGGATGTAGCACAGGGCCTAAATTAAGGTGGGGATGTAGCACAGGGCCTAAATTAAGGTGAGGATGTAGCACAGGGCCTAAATTAATGTGGGGATGTAGCACAGGGCCCTAAATTAAAGGTGGGGATGTATCACAGGGCCTAAATTAAGGTGAGGATGTAGCACAAGGCCTAAATTAAGGTGGGGATGTAGCACAGGGCCTAAATTAAGGTGGGGATGTAGCACAAGGCCTAAATTAAGGTGGGGATGTAGCACAGGGCCTAAGTGGGTGGGGATGTAGCTGGGGCCCTAGAATTAAGGTGGGGATGTGCTTTGGGGCCTAAATTAAGGTGGGGATGTAGCACAGGGCCTAAATTAAGGTGGGGATGTAGCACAGGGCCTAAATTAAGGTGAGGATGTAGCACAGGGCCTAAATTAAGGTGGGGATGTAGCACAGGGCCTAAATTAAGGTGGGGATGTAGCACAGGGCCTAAATTAAGGTGAGGATGTAGCACAGGGCTTAAATTAAGGTGGGGATGTAGCACAGGGCCTAAATTAAGGTGGGGATGTAGCACAGGGCCTAAATTACGTGAGGATGTAGCACAGGGCCTAAATTAAGGTGGGGATGTAGCACAGGGCCTAAATTAAGGTGGGGATATAGCACAAGCCTAAATTAAGGTGGGGATGTAGAACTGGGCCTAAATTAAGGTGGGGATGTAGCACAGGGCCTAAATTAAGGTGGAGATGTAGCACAGGGCCCTAGAATAAGGTGGGGATGTAGCACAAGGCCTTAATTAAGGTGAGGATGCTAGCACATGGACTTAATTAAGGTGAGGATGTAGCACAGGGCCTAAATTAAGGTAAGGATGTAGCACAAGGCCTAAATTAAGGTGGGGATGTAGCACAGGGCCTAAATTAAAGTGGGGATGTAGCACAGGGCCTAAATTAAGGTGGGGATGTAGCACAGGGCCTAAATTAAGGTGAGGATGTAGCACAGGGCCTAAATTAAGTTGGGCATGTAGGACAAGGCCTAAATTAAGGTGGGGATGTAGCACAAGGCCTAAAGTAAGGTGAGGATGTAGCACACGGCCTAAATTAAGGTGGGGATGTAGCACAAGGCCTAAATTAAGGTGACGATGTAGCACAGGGCCTAAATTAAGGTTGGGATATAGCACAGGGCCTAAATTAAGGTGAGGATGTAGCACAAGGACTAAATTAAGGTGAGGATGTAGCACAAGGCCTAAATTAAGGTGGGGATGTAGCACAGGGCCTAAATTAAGGTGAGGATGTAGCACATGGCCTAAATTAAGGTGGGGATGTAGCACAGGGCCTAAATTAAGGTGGGGATGTAGCACAGGGCCTAAATTAAGGTGGGGATGTAGCACAGGGCCGAAATTAAGGTGAGGATGTAGCACAGGGCCTAAATTAAGGTGAGGATGTAGCACAGGGCCTAAATTAAGGTGGGGATGTAGCACAGGGCCTAAATTAAGGTGAGGATGTAGCACAGGGCCTAAATTAAGGTGGGGATGTAGCACAGGGCCTAAATTAAGGTGGGGATGTAGCACAGGGCCTAAATTAAGGTGAGGATGTAGCACAGGGCCTAAATTAAGGTGGGGATGTAGCACAGGGCCTAAATTAAGGTGAGGATGTAGCACAGGGCCTAAATTAAGGTGGGGATGTAGCACAGGGCCTAAATTATGGTGGGGATGTAGCACAGGGCCTAAATTAAGGTGGGGATGTAGCACAAGGCCTTAATTAAGGTGAGGATGCAGCACATGGCCTTAATTAAGGTGAGGATGTAGCACAGGGCCTAAATTAAGGTAAGGATGTAGCACAAGGCCTAAATTAAGGTGGGGATGTAGCACAGGGCCTAAATTAAGGTGGGGATGTAGCACAGGGCCTAAATTAAGGTGAGGATGTAGCACAGGGCCTAAATTATGTTGGGGATGTAGGACAAGGCCTAAATTAAGGTGGGGATGTAGCCCAAGGCCTAAAGTAAGGTGAGGATGTAGCACACGGCCTAAATAAAGGTGAGGATGTAGCACAAGGCCTAAATTAAGGTGACGATGTAGCACAGGCCTAAATTGCTGTTGACATAGCACAGGGCCTAAATTAAGGTGAGGATGTAGCACAAGGCCTAAATTAAGGTGAGGATGTAGCACAAGGCCTAAATTAAGGTGGGGATGTAGCACAGGGCCTAAATTAAGGTGAGGATGTAGCACAGGGCCTAAATTAAGGTGGGGATGTAGCACAGGGCCTAAATTAAGGTGGGGATGTAGCACAGGGACTAAATTAAGGTGGGGATGTAGCACAGGGCCTAAAATTAAGGTGAGGATGTAGCACAGGGCCTAAATTAAGGTGAGGATGTAGCACAGGGCCTAAATTAAGATGGGGATGTAGCACAGGGCCTAAATTAAGGTGTGGATGTAGCACAGGGCCTAAATTAAGGTGGGGATGTAGCACAAGGCCTAAATTAAGGTGGGGATGTAGCACAGGGCCTAAATTGGTGAGGATGTAGCACAGGCCTAAAATTAAGGTGGGGATGTAGCACAGGGCCTAAGTTAAGGTGGGATGTAGCACAGCGCCTAAATTAAGGTGAGGATGTAGCACAGGGCCTAAATTAATGTGGGGATGTAGCACAGGGCCTAAATTAAGGTGGGGATGTAGCACAGGGCCTAAATTAAGGTGAGGATGTAGCACAAGGCCTAAATTAAGGTGGGATGTACAGGGCCTAAATTAAGGTGGGGATGTAGCACAAGGCCTAAATTAAGGTGGATGTAGCACAGGGCCTAAATTAAGGTGGGGATGTAGCACATGGCCTAAATTAAGGTGGGATGTAGCACAGGGCCTAAATTAAGGTGGGATGTATCACAGGGCCTAAATTAAGGTGGGGAGAAAACAGGGCCTCCAAATTAAGGTAGGATGGTAGCACAGGGCCTAATTAAGGTGGGGATGTAGCACAGGGCCTAAATTAAGGTGGGGATGTAGCACAGGGCCTGAAATTAAGGTGAGGATGTAGCACAGGGCCTAAATTAAGGTGGGGATGTAGCACAGGGCCTAAATTAAGGTGGGATGTAGCACAGGGCCTAAATTAAGTGGTGCTGTAGCACAAGGCCTAAATTAAGGTGGGGGATGTAGCACAAGGCCTAAATTAAAGTGAGGATGTAGCACAAGGCCTAAATTAAGGTGAGGATGTAGCACAGGCCTAATTAAAGTGGGATGTAGCACAGGGCCTAAATTAAGGTGGGATGTAGCACAGGGCCTAAATTAAGGTGGGGATGTAGCACAGGGCCTAAATTAAGGTGGAGAGGATGTAGCACAGGGCCTAAATTAAGGTGGGATGTAGCACAGGGCCTAAATTAAGGTGGGGATGTAGCACAGTGCCTAAATTAAGGTGGAGGATGTAGCACAGGGCCTAAATTAAGGTGGGGATGTAGCACAGGGCCCAAATTAAGGTGGGGATGTAGCACAGGCCCAAATTAATGTGGGGATGGCACAGGGCATAATTAAGGTGGAGAGCAGCATGCTGGCCCAAATTAAGGTGGGGATGTAGAACAGGTCCTAAATTAATGTGGGGATGTAGCACAGGGCCTAAATTATGGTGGGGATGTAGCACAGGGCCTAAATTGTGGTGGGGATGTAGCACAAGGCCTTAATTAAGGTGAGGATGTAGCACATGGCCTTAAATAATGTGAGGATGTAGCATAGGCCTAAATGAAGGTAAGGATGTAGCACAAAGCCCAAATTAAGGTGGGGATGTAGCACAGCTCCAAATTAAGGTGGGATGTAGCACAGGGCCTAAATTAAGGTGGGGATGTAGCACAGGGCCTAAATTAAGGTGAGGATGTAGCACAGGGCCTAAATTAAGTTGGGGATGTAGGACAAGGCCTAAATTAAGGTGGGGATGTAGCACAAGGCCTAAAGTAAAGTGAGGATGTAGCACACGGCCTAAATTAAGGTGGGGATGAAGCACAAGGCCTAAATTAAGGTGACGATGTAGTACAGGCCTAAATTAAGGTGAGGATGTAGCACAGGGCCTAAATTAAGGTTGGGATATAGCACAGGGCCTAAATTAAGGTGGGGATGTAGCACAGGGCCTAAATTAAGGTGGGGATGTAACACAAGGCCTAAATTAAGGTGGGGATGTAGCACAGGGCCTAAATTAAGGTGAGGATGTAGCACAGGGCCTAAAATTATGTGGGATGTAGCACAGGGCCTAAATTAAGGTGGGGATGTAGCACAGGGCCTAAATTAAGGTGAGGATGTAGCACAGGGCCTAAATTAATGTATGTAGCACAGGGCCTAAATTAAGGTGAGGATGTAGCACAAGGATAAAAATTAAGGTGGGGATGTAGCACAGGGCCTAAATTAAGGTGGGGATGTAGCACAAGGCCTAAATTAAGGTGGGGATGTAGCACAGGGCCTAAATTAAGGTGGAGATGTAGCACAGGGCCTAAATTAAGGTGGGGATGTAGCACAGGGCCTAAATTAAGGTGGGGATGTAGCACAGGGCCTAAATTAAGGTGAGGATGTAGCACAGGGCCTAAATTAAGGTGGGGATGTAGCACAAGGCCTAAATTAAGTGGGGATGTAGCACAAGGCCTAAATTAAGGTGGGAATGTAGCACAGGGCCTAAATTAAAGTGAGGATGTAGCACAGGGCCTAAATTAAGGTGAGGATGTAGCACAAGGCCTAAATTAAGGTGAGGATGTAACACAAGGCCTAAATGAAGGTGAGGATGTAGCTCAGGGCCTAAATTAAGGTTGGGATATAGCACAGGGCCTAAATTAAGGTGGGGATGTAGCACCGGGCCTAAATTAAGTTGGGGATGTAGCACAGGGCCTAAATTAAGGTGGGTATGTAGCACAAGGCCTAAATTAAGGTGGGGATGTAGCACAGGGCCTAAATTAAGGTGAGGATGTAGCACAGGGCCTAAATTAAGGTTGGGATATAGCACAGGGCCTAAATTAAGGTGGGGATGTAGCACAAGGCCTAAATTAAGGTGGGGATGTAGCACAGGGCCTAAATTAAGGTGAGGATGTAGCACAAGGCCTAAATTAAGGTGGGGATGTAGCACAAGGCCTAAATTAAGTGGGGATGTAGCAGAGGCCTAAATTAAGGTGGGGATGTAGCACAAGGCCTAAATTAAAGTGAGGATGTAGCACAAGGCCTAAATTAAGGTGAGGATGTAGCACAAGGCCTAAATTAAGGTGGGGATGTAGCACAAGGCCTAAATTAAGGTGAGGATGTAGCACAAGGCCTAAATTAAGGTGGGGATGTAGCACAAGGCCTAAATTAAAGTGAGGATGTAGCACAAGGCCTAAATTAAGGTGAGGATGTAGCACAAGGCCTAAATTAAAGTGGGGATGTAGCACAGGGCCTAAATTAAGGTGGGGATGTAGCACAGGGCCTAAATTAAGGTGGGGATGTAGCACAGGGCCTAAATTAAGGTGAGGATGTAGCACAGGGCCTAAATTAAGGTGGGGATGTAGCACAGGGCCTAAATTAAGGTGGGGATGTAGCACAGGGCCTAAATTAAGGGGAGGATGTAGCACAGGGCCTAAATTAAGGTGGGGATGTAGCACAGGGCCTAAATTAAGGTGGGGATGTAGCACAGGGCCTAAATTAATGTGGGGATGTAGCACAGGGCCTAAATTAAGGTGGGGATATAGCACAAGGCCTAAATTAAGGTGGGGATGTAGAACAGGTCCTAAATTAAGGTGGGGATGTAGCACAGGGCCTAAATTAAAGTGGGGATGTAGCACAGGGCCTAAATTAAGGTGGGGATGTAGCACAAGGCCTTAATTAAGGTGAGGATGTAGCACATGGCCTTAAATAATGTGAGGATGTAGCACAGGGCCTAAATTAAGGTAAGCATGTAGCACAAAGCCTAAATTAAGGTGGGGATGTAGCACAGGGCCTAAATTAAGGTGAGGATGTAGCACAGGGCCTAAATTAAGGTGGGGATGTAGCACAGGGCCTAAATTAAGGTGGGGATGTAGCACAGGGCCTAAATTAATGTGGGGATGTAGCACAGGGCATAAATTAAGGTGGGGATATAGCACAAGGCCTAAATTAAGGTGGGGATGTAGAACAGGTCCTAAATTAAGGTGGGGATTTCGCACAGGGCCTAAATTAAGGTGGGGATGTAGCACAGGGCCCTAGAGGTAAAAGGTGAGGATGTAGCACAAGGCCTTAATTAAGGTGAGGATGTAGCACATGGCCTTAAATAATGTGAGGATGTAGCACAGGGCCTAAATGAAGGTAAGGATGTAGCACAAAGCCTAAATTAAGGTGGGGATGTAGCACAGGGCCTAAATTAAGGTGGGGATGTAGCACAGGGCCCTAAATTAAGGTGGGGATGTAGCACAGGGCCTAAATTAAGGTGAGGATGTAGCACAGGGCCTAAAATTAAGTTGGGCATGTAGGACAAGGCCTAAATTAAGGTGGGGATGTAGCACAAGGCCTAAAGTAAAGTGAGGATGTAGCACACGGCCTAAATTAGGGGTGGGGATGAAGCACAAGGCCTAAGTGGGTGACGATGTAGCACAGGGCCTAAATTAAGGTGAGGATGTAGCACTGGGCCTAAATTAAGGTTGGGATATAGCACAGGGCCCTAAATTAAGGTGGGGATGAAGCACAGGGCCTAAATTAAGGTGGGGATGTAACACAAGGCCTAAATTAAGGTGGGGATGTAGCACAGGGCCTAAATTAAGGTGAGGATGTAGCACAGGGCCTAAATTAATGTGGGGATGTAGCACAGGGCCTAAATTAAGGTGGGGATGTAGCACAGGGCCTAAATTAAGGTGAGGATGTAGCACAGGGCCTAAATTAATGTGGGGATGTAGCACAGGGCCTAAATTAAGGTGGGGATGTAGCACAGGGCCTAAATTAAGGTGAGGATGTAGCACAAGGCCTAAATTAAGGTGGGGATGTAGCACAGGGCCTAAATTAAGGTGGGGATGTAGCACAAGGCCTAAATTAAGGTGGGGATGTAGCACAGGGCCTAAATTAAGGTGGAGATGTAGCACAGGGCCTAAATTAAGGTGGGGATGTAGCACAGGGCCTAAATTAAGGTGGGGATGTAGCACAGGGCCTAAATTAAGGTGAGGATGTAGCACAGGGCCTAAATTAAGGTGGGGATGTAGCACAAGGGGCCCCCAAATTAGAGTGGGGATGTAGCACAAGGCCACAAGGTGGGAATGTAGCACAGGGCCTAAATTAAAGTGAGGATGTAGCACAGGGCCTAAATTAAGGTGAGGATGTAGCACGAGCCTAAATTAAGGTGAGGATGTAGCACAAGGCCTAAATGAAGGTGAGGATGTAGCTCAGGGCCTAATTTAAGGTTGGGATATAGCACAGGGCCTAAATTAAGGTGGGGATGTAGCACCGGGCCTAAATTAAGTTGGGGATGTAGCACAGGGCCTAAATTAAGGTGGGTATGTAGCACAAGGCCTAAATTAAGGTGGGGATGTAGCACAGGGCCTAAATTAAGGTGAGGATGTAGCACAGGGCCTAAATTAAGGTTGGGATATAGCACAGGGCCTAAATTAAGGTGGGGATGTAGCACAGGGCCTAAATTAAGGTGGGGATGTAGCACAAGGCCCTAGAGGTAAGGTGGGGATGTAGCACAGGGCCTAAATTAAGGTGAGGATGTAGCACAAGGCCTAAATTAAGGTGGGGATGTAGCACAAGGCCTAAATTAAGTGGGGATGTAGCAGAGGCCTAAATTAAGGTGGGGATGTAGCACAAGGCCTAAATTAAAGTGAGGATGTAGCACAAGGCCTAAATTAAGGTGAGGATGTAGCACAAGGCCTAAATTAAGGTGGGGATGTAGCACAAGGCCTAAATTAAGGTGAGGATGTAGCACAAGGCCTAAATTAAGGTGGGGATGTAGCACAAGGCCTAAATTAAAGTGAGGATGTAGCACAAGGCCTAAATTAAGGTGAGGATGTAGCACAAGGCCTAAATTAAAGTGGGGATGTAGCACAGGGCCTAAATTAAGGTGGGGATGTAGCACAGGGCCTAAATTAAGGTTGGGATGTAGCACAGGGCCCTAAATTAAGGTGGGGATGTAGCACAGGGCCTAAATTAAGGTGGGGATGTAGCACAGGGCCTAAATTAAGGTGGGGATGTAGCACAGGGCCTAAATTAAGGGAGGGATGTAGCACAGGGCCTAAATTAAGGTGGGGATGTAGCACAGGGCCTAAATTAAGGTGGGGATGTAGCACAGGGCCTAAATTAATGTGGGGATGTAGCACAGGGCCTAGAATTAAGGTGGGATATAGCACAAGGCCTAAATTAAGGTGGGGATGTAGAACAGGTCCTAAATTAAGGTGGGGATGTAGCACAGGGCCTAAATTAAAGTGGGGATGTAGCACAGGGCCTAAATTAAGGTGGGGATGTAGCACAAGGCTAATTAAGGTGAGGATGTAGCACATGGCCTTAAATAATGTGAGGATGTAGCACAGGGCCTAAATTAAGGTAAGGATGTAGCACAAAGCCTAAATTAAAGTGGGGATGTAGCACAGGGCCTAAATTAAGGTGGGGATGTAGCACAGGGCCTAAATTAAGGTGGGGATGTAGCACAGGGCCTAAATTAAGGTGAGGATGTAGCACAGGGCCTAAATTAAGTTGGGGATGTAGGACAAGGCCTAAATTAAGGTGGGGATGTAGCACAAGGCCTAAAGTAAAGTGAGGATGTAGCACGGCCTAAATTAAGGTGGGGATGAAGCACAAGGCCTAAATTAAGGTGACGATGTAGCACAGGGCCCTAAATTAAGGTGAGGATGTAGCCCAGGGCCTAAATTAAGGTGAGGATGTAGCACAGGGCCTAAATTAAGGTTGGGATATAGCACAGGGCCTAAATTAAGGTGGGGATGTAGCACAGGGCCTAAATTAAGGTGGGGATGTAACACAGGCCTAAATTAAGGTGGGGATGTAGCACAGGGCCTAAATTAAGGTGAGGATGTAGCACAGGGCCCTAAATTAAGGTGGGGATGTAGCACAGGGCCCTAAATTAATGTGGGGATGTAGCACAGGGCCCTAAATTAAGGTGAGGATGTAGCACAGGGCCTAAATTAATGTGGGGATGTAGCACAGGGCCTAAATTAAGGTGGGGATGTAGCACAGGGCCTAAATTAAGGTGAGGGATGTAGCACAAGGCCTAAATTAAGGTGAGGGGATGTAGCACAGGGCCTAAATTAAGGTGGGGATGTAGCACAGGCCTAAATTAAGGTGGGGATGTAGCACAGGGCCCTAAATTAAGGTGGAGATGTAGCACAGGGCCTAAATTAAGGTGGGGATGTAGCACAGGGCCTAAATTAAGGTGGGGATGTAGCACAGGGCCTAAATTAAGGTGAGGATGTAGCACAGGGCCTAAATTAAGGTGGGGATGTAGCACAGGGCCCTAGAATAAGGTGGGGATGTAGCACAGGGCCTAAATTAAGGTGAGGATATAGCACAGGGCCTAAATTAAGGTGGGGATGTAGCACAGGGCCTAAATTAAGGTGGGGATGTAGCACAGGGCCTAAATTAAGGTGAGGATGTAGCACAGCGCCTAAATTAAGGTGGGGATGTAGCACAGGGCCTAAATTAAGGTGGGGATATAGCACAAGGCCTAAATTAAGGTGGGGATGTAGAACAGGGCCTAAATTAAGGTGGGGATGTAGCACAGGGCCTAAATTAAGGTGGGGATGTAGCACAGGGCCTAAATTGAGGTGGGGATGTAGCACAAGGCCTTAATTAAGGTGAGGATGTAGCACATGGCCTTAATTAATGTGAGGATGTAGCACAGGGCCTAAATTAAGGTAAGGATGTAGCACAAGGCCTAAATTAATGTGGGGATGTAGCACAGGGCCTAAATTAAGGTGGGGATGTAGCACAGGGTCTAAATTAAGGTGCGGATGTAGCACAGGGCCTAAATTAAGGTGAGGATGTAGCACAGTGCCTAAATTAAGTTGGGGATGTAGGACAAGGCCTAAATTAAGGTGGGGATGTAGCACAAGGCCTAAAGTAAGGTGAGGATGTAGCACACGGCCTAAATTAAGGTGGGGATGTAGCACAAGGCCTAAATTAAGGTGACGATGTAGCACAGGGCCTAAATTAAGGTTGGGATATAGCACAGGGCCTAAATTAAGGTGAGGATGTAGCACAAGGCCTAAATTAAGGTAAGGATGTAGCACAAGGCCTAAATTAAGGTGGGGATGTAGCACAGGGCCTAAATTAAGGTGAGGATGTAGCACAGGGCCTAAATTAAGGTGGGGATGTAGCACAGGGCCTAAATTAAGGTGGGGATGTAGCACAGGGCCTAAATTAAGGTGGGGATGTAGCACAGGGCCTAAATTAAGGTGAGGATGTAGCACAGGGCCTGAATTAAGGTGAGGATGAAGCACAGGGCCTAAATTAAGGTGGGGATGTAGCACAGGGCCTAAATTAAGGTGGGGATGTAGCACAAGGCCTAAATTAAGGTGGGGATGTAGCACAGGGCCTAAATTAAGGTGAGGATGTAGCACAGGGCCTAAATTAAGGAGGGGATGTAGCACAGGGCCTAAATTAATGTCGGGATGTAGCACAGGGCCTAAATTAAGGTGAGGATGTAGCACAGGGCCTATATTAAGGTGGGGATGTAGCACAGGGCCTAAATTAAGGTGAGGATGTAGCACAAGGCCTAAATTAAGGTGGGGATGTAGCACAGGGCCTAAATTAAGGTGGGGATGTAGCACAAGGCCTAAATTAAGGTGGGGATGTAGCACAGGGCCTAAATTAAGGTGGGGATGTAGCACAGGGCCTAAATTAAGGTGGGGATGTAGCACAGGGCCTAAATTAAGGTGGGATGTAGCACAGGGCCTAAATTAAGGTGGGGATGTAGCACAGGGCCTAAATTAAGGTGAGGATGTAGCACAGGGCCTAAATTAAGGTGGGGATGTAGCCCAGGGCTTAAATTAAGGTGGGGATGTAGCACAGGGCCTAAATTAAGGTGAGGATGTAGCACAGGGCCTAAATTAAGGTGGGGATGTAGCACAGGGCCTAAATTATGGTGGGGATGTAGCACAGGGCCTAAATTAAGGTGGGGATGTAGCACAGGGCCTAAATTAAGGTGAGGATGTAGCACAAGGCCTAAATTAAGGTGGGGATGTAGCACAGGGCATAAATTAAGTGGGGCTGTAGCACAAGGCCTAAATTAAGGTGGGGATGTAGCACAGGGCCTAAATTAAGGTGGGGATGTAGCACAGGGCCTAAATTAAGGTGGGGATGTAGCACAGGGACTAAATTAAGGTGGGTATGTAGCACAAGGCCTTAATTAAAGTGAGGATGTATCACAGGGCCTTAATTAAGGTGAGGATGTAGCACAGGGCCTAAATTAAGGTAAGGATGTAGCACAAGGCCTAAATTAAGGTGGGGATGTAGCACAGGGCCTAAATTAAGGTGGGGATGTAGCACAGGGCCTAAATTAAGGTGGGGATGTAGCACAGGGCCTAAATTAAGGTGAGGATGTAGCACAGGGCCTAAATTAAGGTGGGGATGTAGCACAAGGCCTAAATTAATGTGACGATGTAGCACAGGGCCTAAATTAAGGTTGGGATATAGCACAGGGCCTAAATTAAGGTGAGGATGTAGCACAAGGCATAAATTAAGGTGAGGATGTAGCACAAGGCCTAAATTAAGGTGGGGATGTAGCACAAGGCCTAAATTAAGTGGGGATGTAGCACAGGCCTAAATTAAAATGGGGATGTAGCACACGGCCTAAATTAAAGTGAGGATGTAGCACAAGGCCTAAATTAAGGTGGGGATGTAGGACAAGGCCTAAATTAAGGTGGGGATGTAGCACAAGGCCTAAATTAAGGTTGGGATATAGCACAGGGCCTAAATTAAGGTGAGGATGTAGCACAAGGCCTAAATTAAGGTGGGTATGCAGCACAAAGGCCCTAAATTAAGGTGGGGATGTAGCACAGGGCCTAAATTAAGGTAGGATGTAGCCTGGGGCCTAGAATTATGGTGGGGATGTAGCACAGGGCCCTAGAATTAAAGTAAGGATGTAGCACAAGGCCTAAATTAAGGTGGGGATGTAGCACAAGGCCTAAATAAAGGTGGAGATGTAGAACAGGCCTAAATTAGTGGGGATGTAGCACAAGGCCTAAATTAAGGTGGGATGTAGCACAAGGCCTAAATTAAGGTGGGCATGTAGCACAGGGCCTAGAATTAAGGTGGGGATGTAGCACAGGGCCTTAATTAAGGTGAGGATGTAGCACAGGGCAGAATTAAGGTAAGGATGTAGCACAAGGCCTAAATTAAGGTGGGGATGTAGCACTAGAATTAAAGGTGGGGATAACACAGGGCCTAAATTAAGGTGGGGATGTAGCACAGGGCCTAAATTAAGGTGGGGATGTAGCACAGGGCTAATTAAGGTGGGGATGTAGCACAGAGCCTAAATTAAGAGTAAGGATGTAGCACAGGGCCTTAATTAAGGTGAGGATGTAGCACAGGGCCTTAATTAAGGTGAGGATGTAGCACAGAGGGCCTAAATTATGGTAAGGATGTAGCACAAGTCCTAAATTAAGGTGGGGATGGCAACTGAGGCCTAAATTAAGGTGGGGATGGCACAGGGCCTAAATTTAAGGTGGGGATGTAGCACAGGGCCTAAATTAAGGTGGGGATGTAGCACAAGGCCTAAATTAAGATGAGGATGTAACTTCTGGGGCCCAATTAAGGTGAGGATGTAGCACAGGGCCTAAATTAAGGTGGGGATGTAGCACAGGGCCTAAATTAAGGTGGGGATGTAGCACAGGGCCCTAATTATGGTGGGGATGTAGCACAAGGCCTAAATTAAGGTGGGGATGTAGCACAGGGCCTTAATTAAGGTGAGGATGTAACTGGGACCTTAATTAAGGTGAGGATGCTAACTAGGGCCTAGTCAAGGTGGGGGATGTAGCACAGGGCCTAAATTAAGGTTGGGATGTAGCACAGGGCCTAAATTAAGTTAAGGATGTAGCACTGGGGCCTTAATTAAGGTGGGGATGTAACACAGGGCCTAAATTAAGGTGGGGATGTAGCACAGGGCCTAGAATTAAGGTGAGGATGTGGCACAGGGCCTAAATTAAGGTGGGGATGTAGCACAGGGCCTAAATTAAGGTGGGGATGTAGCACAGGGCCTAAATTAAGGTGAGGATGTAGCACAGGGCCTAGAATTAAGGTGGGGATGTAGCACAGGGCCTAGAATTAAGGTGGGGATGTGGCACGGGCCTAAATTAAGGTGAGGATGTAGCACAGGGCCTAAATTAGGTGGGGATGTAGCACAGGGCTAAATTAAGGTGGGGATGCAGCACAAGGCCTAAATTAAGGTGGGGATGTAGAACAGGGCCTAAATTAAGGTGGGGATGTAGCACAGGGCCTAAATTAAGGTGGGATGTAGCACAGGGCCTAAATTAAGGTGGGGATGTAGCACAAGGCCTTAATTAAGGTGAGGATGTAGCACAGGGCCTTGAGTAAGGTGAGGATGTAGCACAGGGCCTAAATTAAGGTAAGGATGTAGCACAAGGCCTAAATTAAGGTGGGGATGCAGCACAGGGCCTAAGTCAAGGTGGGGATGTAGCACAGGGCCTAAATTAAGGCGGGGATGTAGCACAGGGCCTAAATTAAGGTGAGGATGTAGCACAGGGCTACAGTCAGTGGTGATGTAGGACAAGGCCTAAATGAAGTGGGGATGTAGCACAAGGCCTAAAGTAAGGTGAGGATGTAGCACAGGGCCCTAGAGTCAGGTGGGGATGTAGCACAAGGCCTAAATTAAGGTGACGATGTAGCACAGGGCCTAAATTAGGGCAGGATATAGCACAGGGCTACAAATTAATGTGAGGATGTAGCACAGGCTAAATTAAGGTGAGGTCAGCACCAGGCCTAAATTAAGGTGGGGATGTAGCACAGGTCCTAAATTAAGGTGAGGATGTAACACAGGGCCTAAATTAAGGTGGGGATGTAGCACAGGGCCTAAATTATGCTGGTGGGGATGCCTTTAGAAGGCCCTAAATTAAGGTGGGGATGTAGCACAGGGCCGTAATTAAGGTGAGGATGTAGCACAGGACCTTAATTAAGGTGAGGATGTAGCACAGGGCCTAAATTAAGGTGGGGATGTAGCACAGGGCCTAAATTAAGGTTGGGATGTAGCACAGGGCCTAAATTAAGTTAAGGATGTAGCACAGGGCCTTAATTAAGGTGGGGATGTAGCACAGGGCCTAAATTAAGGTGGGGATGTAGCACAGGGCCTAAATTAAGGTGAGGATGTAGCACAGGGCCTAAATTAAGGTGGGGATGTAGCACAGGGCCTAAATTAAGGTGGGGATGTAGCACAGGGCCTAAATTAAGGTGAGGATGTAGCACAGGGCCTAAATTAAGGTGGGGATGTAGCACAGGGCCTAAATTAAAGTGGGGATATGGCACGGGCCTAAATTAAGGTGAGGATGTAGCACAGGGCCTAAATTAAGGTGGGGATGTAGCACAGGTCCTAAATTAAGGTGGGGATGTAGCACAAGGCCTAAATTAAGGTGGGGATGTAGAACAGGGCCTAAATTAAGGTGGGGATGTAGCACAGGGCCTAAATTAAGGTGGGGATGTAGCACAGGGCCTAAATTAAGGTGGGGATGTAGCACAAGGCCTTAATTAAGGTGAGGATGTAGCACAGGGCCTTAATTAAGGTGAGGATGTAGCACAGGGCCTAAATTAAGGTAAGGATGTAGCACAAGGCCTAAATTAAGGTGGGGATGTAGCACAGGGCCTAAATTAAGGTGGGGATGTAGCACAGGGCCTAAATTAAGGCGGGGATGTAGCACAGGGCCTAAATTAAGGTGAGGATGTAGCACAGGGCCTAAATTAAGGTGGTGATGTAGGACAAGGCCTAAATTAAGGTGGGGATGTAGCACAAGGCCTAAAGTAAGGTGAGGATGTAGCACAGGGCCTAAATTAAGGTGGGGATGTAGCACAAGGCCTAAATTAAGGTGACGATGTAGCACAGGGCCTAAATTAAGGTTGGGATATAGCACAGGGCCTAAATTAATGTGAGGATGTAGCACAAGGCCTAAATTAAGGTGAGGATGTAGCACAAGGCCTAAATTAAGGTGGGGATGTAGCACAGGTCCTAAATTAAGGTGAGGATGTAACACAGGGCCTAAATTAAGGTGGGGATGTAGCACAGGGCCTAAATTAAGGTGGGAATGTAGCACATGGCCTAAATTAAGTGGGGATGTAGCACAGGGCCTAAATTAAGGTGAGGATGTAGCACAGGGCCTAAATTAATGTCGGGAAGTAGCACAGGGCCTAAATTAAGGTGGGGATGTAGCACAGGGCCTAAATTAAGGTGGGGATGTAGCACAGGGCCTAAATTAAGGTGGGGATGTAGCACAGGGCCTAAATTAAGGTGGGGATGTAGCACAGGGCCTAAATTAATGTCGGGATGTAGCACAGGGCCTAAATTAAGGTGGGGATGTAGCACAGGGCCTAAATTAAGGTGGGGATGTAGCACAGGGCCTAAATTAAGGTGGGGATGTAGCACAGGGCTTAAATTAAGGTGGGGATGTAGCACAGGACCTAAATTAAGGTGGGGATGTAACACAGGGCCTAAATTAAGGTGAGGATGTAGCACAGGGACTAAATTAATGTCGGGATGTAGCACAGGGCCTAAGTTAAGGTGGGGATGTAGCACAGGGCCTAAATTAAGGTGAGGATGTAGCACAAGGCCTAAATTAAGGTGGGGATGTATCACAGGGCCTAAATTAAGGTGGGGATGTAGCACAAGGCCTAAATTAAGGTGGGGATGTAGCACAGGGCCTAAATTAAGGTGGGGATGTAGCACAGGGCCTAAATTAATGTGGGGATGTAGCACAGGGCCTAAATTAAGGTGGGGATGTAGCACAGGGCCTAAATTAAGGTGGGGATGTAGCACAGGGCCTAAATTAAGGTGGGGATGTAGCACAGGGCCTAAATTAATGTGAGGATGTAGCACAGGGCCTAAATTAAGGTGGGGATGTAGCACAGGGCCTAAATTAAGGTGGGGATGTAGCACAGGGCCTAAATTAAGGTGAGGATGTAGCACAGGGCCTAAATTAAGGTGGGGATGTAGCACAGGGCCTAAATTAAGGTGGGGATGTAGCACAAGGCCTAAATTAAGTGGGGATGTAGCACAGGGCCTAAATTAAGGTGGGGATGTAGCACAAGGCCTAAATTAAGGTGGGGATGTAGCACAGGGCCTAAATTAAGGTGGGGATGTAGCACAGGGCCTAAATTAAGGTGGGCATGTAGCACAGGGCCTAAATTAAGGTGGGGATGTAGCACAGGGCCTAAATTAAGGTGGGGATGTAGCACAAGGCCTTAATTAAGGTGAGGATGTAGCACAGGGCCTTAATTAAGGTGAGGATGTAGCACAGGGCCTAAATTAAGGTAAGGATGTAGCACAAGGCCTAAATTAAGGTGGGGATGTAGCACAGGGTCTAAATTAATGTGGGGATGTAGCACAGGGCCTAAATTAAGGAGGGGATATAGCACAGGGCCTAAATTAAGGTTAGGATGTAGCACAGGGCCTAAATTAAGGTGGGGATGTAGGACAAGGCCTAAATTAAGGTGGGGATGTAGCACAAGGCCTAAAGTAAGGTGAGGATGTAGCACAGGGCCTAAATTAAGGTGGGGATGTAGCACAAGGCCTAAATTAAGGTGACGATGTAGCACAGGGCCTAAATTAAGGTTGGGATATAGCACAGGGCCTAAATTAAGGTGAGGATGTAGCACAAGGCCTAAATTAAGGTGAGGATGTAGCACAAGGCCTAAATTAAGGTGGGGATGTAGCACAAGACCTAAATTAAGTGGGGATGTAGCACAGGCCTAAAGTAAGGTGGGGATGTAGCACAAGGCCTAAATTAAAGTGAGGATGTAGCACAAGGCCTAAATTAAGGTGGGGATGTAGGACAAGGCCTAAATTAAGGTGGGGATGTAGCACAAGGCCTAAATTAAGGTTGGGATATAGCACAGTGCCTAAATTAAAGTGAGGATGTAGCACAAGGCCTAAATTAAGGTGAGGATGTAGCACAAGGCCTAAATTAAGGTGGGGATTTAGCACAAGGCCTAAATTAAGTGGGGATGTAGCACAGGCCTAAATTAAGGTGGGGATGTAGCACAAGGCCTAAATTAAAGTGAGGATGTAGCACAAGGCCCAAATTAAGGTGAGGATGTAGCACAAGGCCTAAATTAAGGTTGGGATGTAGCAGAAGGCCTAAATTAAGGTGAGGATGTAGCACAAGGCCTAAATTAAAGTGAGGATGTAGCACAGGGCCTAAATTAAGGTGGGGATGTAGCACAGGGCCTAAATTAAGGTGGGGATATAGCACAAGGCCTAAATTAAGGTGGGGATGTAGAACAGGGCCTAAATTAAGGTGGGGATGTAGCACAGGGCCTAAATTAAGGTGGGGATGTAGCACAGGGCCTAAATTAAGGTGGGGATGTAGCACAAGGCCTTAATTAAGGTGAGGATGTAGCACATGGCC